>JAEQBH010006707.1:0-90112 GCA_016808115.1 Tetrastigma voinierianum | reverse complement strand
AATTAGAACAATTTAATATTATTAGATAGAATCAAATTTTCTTTTAATTTAAATTTTATTTATTTTTAAAATTTAAAAAAAAAAAAACTCTTATTCATTTTTAAATCCTTAACTTTGATTTATAGTACTTTATTTTAATTATTTTAATATTTATTATTCTTTCTTAAAATAAATCTAAAAATAAATAGAGCTCTTATAATATTTTATTTTAACTATTTCTTATTTATTCTATTAAAAAAATTGGAAAGAATTTTATGAGAATACCATTTAATCAAAATTTTTGGCTTTTTTAATTGATTTTCATTTATTACTATATAGAAATTCCTTAATAAAAAAGTATCATATGACAACTTTTAAGAATATATTTATTCCTTTCAAGCTATGTCAAGGAATTTTAGGGTTTATGGAAGTTAATTTGTAAATTTTGAGAGATCATCCTCCTCAAACATAATTCTCCTCTAATGTCATCTCCTAAAGCTTCTCCAACCGGAGTTTGGCATGGTCGGCTCGAGCATCTTGAAAAATCTCAACATCTTATCTCCTACAGTTCATTCTCTCCACTTTCATATGTCATTTCCTTGCTTTACTTATTCATCCATGTTTAGTATGAGTAAAGATAAAAAATCTCTCCATTTGGTGAGTCTAGTCTAGCAGAGTCATAGTCACCTTGATTTGGTTTACATTGATGTTTGGGGCCATCCACCTATCGATCGAGTTGATGGTTTCAACTATTACATTATCTTTGTTGATCATTTTACAAAGTATTCTTGGTTATATCCCTTAAAATTAAAATCTGATGTGTTTGTCATTTTTCGTCAATTTAAGGTGGTTGTTGAAAAATATTTTCATCGCTTAATTATTTCAATTTATTCTTATGGAGTTCGAGAATATATTGCCCTTAAATCCTTCCTTAGTACCCTTGGAATTCAATATCTCCAAACTCCACCTTACACTCCCCAACACAACAACATCATTGAGGGACGTCACAAACACATTATGGATACTGGCTTAACCCTTCTCCATCAAGTCCCTCATCAGTATTGGTCCTATGCTTTTCAAACTACTGTTTATTTAATAAACTGTCTCCCTACTCCAATTCTTTAGTTTTCCTTGCCCTATGAAAAATTATTTCATCAAAAACCAAATTACAATAAATTGAAAGTATTTAGATGTCTATGTTTTCCTTGGCTAAAACAATACATGTCTAATAAGCTTGAACAAAAATCCTCTCCATGTCTTTTATAGTTTACTCTCTTAGCAGTGCTTACCTGTTGGATATTCACACTCACAAAATTTACACTTCTTGTCATCGGTTTGTTGAAACTCAATTTCATTTTCTAACTCAACGTCTATTCTCGAATCACATGCCCTTTGTCTTCTTGGACTTTGTCATCCTCTTCCTTTCCTATTGCCTCACTATCCTCTACACTACATCCAGCACCGCTCACCATCTCCTAATTGCTTGTACTAGCCCTCTACCTTGGCCATCCATAGCAACCATGCCTAAACTTTCAACGGGATCAGGTACTTCTCAATCTTCTTCACTTCTTATTTTAGTATCCTTCTCCCCACTATCTCCAATTCCTACTGTGGACCCCTACCCGATCCACAGGCCGGCACGACTCGCTTTTAAATGAAAAGAAAATGTGAGTTGATTTTCGAGTTTTGGAAAATCCGTCCCCGATGAGGAATGGTTTTGCTTTGGAGTCGCCACTTACTTTTATTTTTATTTTTAAGTGGGGAAAAGCAAGTAATAATAAAAACCCCTAATGACTCCAAGTTAGGAAAAAGCGGGTTTGCGAAAACTAAATTTTAGGTACCGGGATCAGTTTACCCATTGGGAAGGTCACATAAATGCGAGGTGAGTATCCGCTAAGCCCGGAACTCGGTCTCTACTAATGAATTGGGTACATGGGGGCATATAGGCCAAAGATCAAACAGCCTCCTAGGATAGACGGTTGACATAAATCACATAGTCCTAAGTGGTATTTGACATGCATATGAATTCAACAATCAAACCAATGGCGCGTGCACAGGGTCCCTTGCCGTAATGTTTGCAAAGTTAGTTGATCGCCCAAAGCACACAACAACTATTCAAAACCAAACACCAAAATTCATACCAAAGGTTAAGATAATCCAACTAAATTCTAACGAACAAACAAGCGATCCTAATTTAAAAAAACTAACTCTTCAAATCACAACATAAAATTTGAAACTAGTTAACTTATGTAATAAGATTTTTCAATTTAACCTGCCACCAAGACTAAAATTTGAAACACTAACTTTTTAATTTGATAAACAACAAATCTATTTTTTTTTAAGAGCACTAATTTTTCCATCTAGGCTAAAGTTAACACTAATTCTTTTTTATTTTTTTTATTTTAAAAGCGCTATTACCCTCTTTTTCTTCTTCTTCTTTTTTTATTTTTTATTTATTTTTAATTATTTTTTTACACTAGAGATGAATTTTAATTTGGCAACAACCAAAACTAATTTTAAAAAAAACCTAACTTGTCTATCTAATCTAAAATTAAAACAAATTGTTAGAACATTCATTTTTCCATTTAAACTAAAATCATCTTACCTAATACCCAAGAATTTTCCAAAGCAAGCGGAATATAAGTTATCAAACATCAAACTAAGATCCTAAGCATCAACATGTCGAAAGCATAAAGTTATTTAACCAAAATTCCATGATTAATATTACCCAAGCATCAAAAGAAATCCATTTTTACTAAAATTGTAAACATCAATATAATCCAAAACATTCAGAAATAATTTTTACCAAAACAACCACCCAAAAGCAACCAGAAATAATTTTCACTAAAACTCTAAACATCAATATTATCCAAAACATTCAAAAATCGTTTTTACTAGAACTCTAAACATCCATATAACCTAAAAAAAATTCAGAAATCATTTTACTAAAACTCTAAACATCAATAACCCAAAAGAATTCATAAATCATTTTACTAAAACTCTAAACATCCATATAACTAAAAATTCAGAAATCATTTTACTAAAACTCTAAACATCAATATAACCCAAAAGCATTCAGAAATCATTTTTACTAAAATTCTAAACATCCATATAACCTAAAAGCATTCATAAATCATTTTTACTAAAACTTTAAACAACAATATAACTCAAAAAAATTCAGAAATCATTTTAACTAAAACTTTAAAACATCAATATAACCTAAAAGCATTCATAAATCATTTTTACTAAAACTTTAAACATCCATATAACCTAAAAAATTCAGAAATCATTTTTACTAAAACTCTAAACATCCCATAACCTAAAAAAATTCAGAAATCATTTTACTAAAACTCTAAACATCCATATAACATAAAGAATTCAGAAATCATTTTACTAAAACTTTAAACATCAATATATAACTCAAAAAAAATTCAAATATCATTTTTTTACTAAAACTTTAAAACATCAATATAACCTAATTCATAAATCATTTTTGACTAAAACTTTAAACATCCATATAGCCTAAAATTCAAAAATATTTTTACTAAAAACTCCTAAACATCTATATAACCTAAAAAAATCAAAGTCGTTTTTACTAAAACTCTAAAAAAATCAATATAACCCAAAACATTCAAAATAATTTTAACTAAAACAACTAAACCTCAATATAACCTAAAACATTCAGAAATGAATTTTACTAAAGCAACTAAACATCAATATTACACAAAGCAACTAGAAATTATTTTTTACGAAACTCTGAAAACATCAATATAATTAAAACATTCCAAAAATAATTTTTACTAAAGCAACTAAACATCAATATTACCCAAAACATTCAGAAATAATTTTTTACTAAGACAACTAAACATCAATATAACCTAAAAGCAACCATAAATAATTTTTACTAAAGCAACTAAACATCAATATTACCTAAAACATTCAGAAATATTTTTTATAAAACATAAACATCAGAAATGACAATATTAATACAATACAGAACAAAGACCAAAGGCCTACAAAGTCTCTTCCCAAATAATGATCCCACGGTCAAGATGGCCATGGTGGCCTCTTAAAATCAAGTAACAGTCATCCATCAAAGCTTCTCAAATCATGGCTGCAAACAAAACCACCGAGTCTTGAATATATCCTAAAGAAGCCATAAAGAAACATTCCTTTCTTTAAACCATATTCTAACAACTTAGAAAATAAACCAAAATAAATAGATAAGTAAAATAACATAACGTAAAACCACAAGAAGTCGCTTACCTGGAACACACTGTACGTGCTTCCTTGCCTATTACCAGTCTTGTCTCCAAATACTTTCTTTATTTAAGGCTGTCTACTCTTCTCTCATGCTTGCTCCCGCTTTTCTTTTCCTTTTCTTTTTGTTCTTTCTCCCCCCTCCTTTTATTCGTCAAACCTCCCTCCTTTTGAAAACTTCCACCCTAAGAAAGATCCTTCCACCTTCTCTTAAAAAACTCTGTGCCTCTTTAAAAATATCCTCATTTTTCTATGCATGGAGAACCCAAGATCTCTTTTTTGGGAACTCCTTTTTCCCATTCTCCCAAAACCCCATTGAAATCCTTATATATTTTCCTTTTTTATCCATGTATTTTTTATTATTTCACGTTAATGAAATCACTTCAAAATCATGTAAAACAATAATAAAAAAAGAATACATTTTCCAAATATATTACCTTAGAAGTAAAATAAACTAAATAAAACAGAATAAAAGCAATTTTGAAATCATCAAACTAACAAAATAAAATTAAATAAAACATTTTTGAAATTGTCAAACTATCAAAATAAAGCATTTTTTTTAAAATATTAAATAAATTAAATGAAACAAACATCTTCTTAAAAAAAATATTAACCTAAATAACTAAAAATTATTTTTGGAAACATTTAATTAAATTAAATAAATAACAAATTTTCAAAAAAATAGATGAAAAAAAGTAAAAGTTCCCTTTTTTTAAAAAAAATATTAAATTAAAATAAATGAGTAAAAACTACTTTTAACATGATCAAAATAATAATAAAAACAAATGAATAATAGATAAATAAAATAAGTAACATAATAAAGTAAAACAACATAAATAAATAAAAAGTCATGTATTAAGCGAGCCATGCAAGCCATGTCACCCGTACAAGCTATGTAGTAACAATGGAGCCACTAAGGCTTCAACCAATTGGTCAATAGTCAATTTGAAAGAATATCAAGAGGGAATGAATTTTGGGTCTACAAATATGCCCCTCTTCGATAGAGTGAATGAACGAGTAGTTCGGGAGTACGTAATACGAGCGGTGGATGAGTGAAATGAACTTTAGTGAAGAAATTCTAAAGACCAACAATTTTGTCCCTGCAAAATCATAGGGAAAGCTAAAGGAATTGGTCACGATAATTGGAGGACTAATGGATCCAAACACGATGTCGAAGAAGATAAGGAATCCGGACATTACACCGAAGAGAACTAATGGGATTCTGGTGCGATGCTAGAGGAGATAGGAGAATCCAGACACAATACCGAAGATGAAGGTCGGACACAATGCGAGAGGAAAGAAGATCAGGACGATGCTAGAGGTGTTAGGAGAATCTGGACCTGATGCGAGAGAAATCTTAAACATAAGGACTGAGGATTCGAGTGTGATGTCGAGAGGAGACACGAAACAAAGGGGATCGTCAGGGCCCGAGTATCGGAGGGACAATACAAAAGGATCGAATGCGAGGCAAGTCTTGGGAGGAACCTAGAACAAAAGGATTGAATCAGGGCAAGTCTTAGAATGAAACATAGGGGATTGATCCAGGGCGATGCAGGAGGGTCTGTGAGTGCTTGGGAAAGGGTAGAATTTGGGGCGAGTCTTGGGAAAAGTAGAAATCCAGGGCAAGTACCAGGTGGGATCCATGTGGGTTTCGGAAGGTGGAAATGCGGGGCGAGTACGGGGAGAAGGTCCGGGCTAGTCACCCAGGAAAGGGTGGAATCAGGAGCGAGTCTTGAAATGGTGGAATCTGGGCGAGTCTGGGAATGGGTGCAGAATCGGTAGTGTAGAAGGTGAAAATCTAGGTGAGTACCAGAGAAAGGTGGAATCCGGGTGAGTGCACGAAGGAAGGTCGGGCGAGTACCGGGAAGGTGGGATCAGGGCGAGTATCGGGGAGAAGAGGCCAGTGAGTGCGGAAGGTCGGAGAGGGAGTAGAGGTCGGTAGTGCGGGAGAACCACCAAACTAAAAAGGGATAGGGGATGCCAAAACTAAGGCTCTAGATGAACTAAACTGAATGGGGATGCCCTAAAACAAAACCTAGAGAAAAATGGGGAGACTTAGGATGCAACCGTTGAGATACTGACCTTGATGACAAAAAGGGTATGCCCCAGTGTGATGTCAGAAAGTGCCAATAAAATGACAAGCGAGAAAAACACAAACACCACTAACAAGATGGAAAGAAGGAGGTACGCCCCTGTAGGACAATCTCACAAATGTGACCAAATGTGAAAGGAAAGGGGTTATGCCACACAGTCTAAGTATCATCGCAATGTCAAAATCCAATAGCGCACATGCGGTCAAAGTCGAGAAGAAATTTGGCTTATCCACAGTCATTCATTCATGAAAAATCATCCATTTTATTCCACAACATCAATATCCACAAAGCGATAGGGTATGCCCCAGTGTGCACATCTGATATGCAAGTGCCTCGATAAAAAAAACCCTGAAATAAATTTCTGAAGACCCAATCGTCTGAACAAGCGAACAAGACAACATATGGGGTGTGCGCCAGTGTGCACCCCTATTGAGTTAACGAATATGCGCGAATCTAACCCTAGGCTAGCCCTTAGAAGCACTCTGCTTTATGAAGAAACCCGACTGCATGAGAGTTAAAGGACCTAAATGTAAAAATGGGAAAAGGAATGCAAAAATGTAAAAGGCCAAACATGGCCTTATTTTGGAATCAAAATATCCCACATTTTGGTCTTTGGGATAGGGCAAAACGTGAGTGAGAAGAGAGGAGAAGAGAAGAGGAAGAGAAGAGAGAAAATTAAGAAGGCCAAAGGTATGGAATTCTGCGATTTTGTATGGAATGTATAGAACCTTATGGAATACATGTTTGGATCTTAGGAAGTTAACCTAATTTCCAAGAATTTGAGATTGGGTTTGGAAAAACCCTAATTAATCTCTATGTTTGGTATGGGTTGAGTTAGAACTCACTTGGGAGACGTTTTTCTAGAGAATACATGAGTTTTATTGTATTTTTGGTTAGATTGGTAAAAAAATGACAAAATATAGCAAAATCTGGGCAAAATGTCAGGGGTCCTATGCAACAGCGTAGTGACCCACGCTGCGACGAAGGTCTACGCCACGTGAGGTTCATCGTCGCGACATGGCGAGGAGGGGAGAGTGGCCACTCTCGGGTTTCTTGTGACTAGTACATTCATAACACATAAATTTATGTGTTTTGTTTTGTTCTAGTTATTCGGTGCCAGGGACTTGTCTATTGGATTAATGGGGACCTATAAGTGTATATGTGGCGTTGTTCATTTGAGTCTGTTGACTATCAGTCAACTGCGGAATACAGTGGATGTCGGGTTGCAGCGCCCGCAATCGGGCGAAGTCTGGTTATGCAGGCTGCCTTAATCTGATACTGTGAAACACATCCCAGCGATTAATCTGTCTCAATGATGCAAATATGGATAACGGCCTCTTGGGGCCATACTTCACCAATATCCAGCAGTTCTAAGAGTTGAAATGTTTTTACTCTTATACAGCACATATAGTAAAGCAGTTCTTACATTATGCATCATGAAACCTGTTGAGCTTTCACAATCCTCGGTCTCTGGACGACCGTCCTTGCTCCTGGCCAAAAAAATAATATCCCTCTGACAGAGGGGTGACTACAATGCTCATTAGTGGAGATAAGCCCTAAGTGGGCTACTCTCCACCTAAATTGCGGTGCAATCTCAGTAAGCATACATTTAAGCATTATGATCCTGCATGAATGTCTATATGACCAACTCCAGATCGGTCTCACGGGCTCATCACATAGCTAAACTCATTATGAGAATTCTTATATTCATTTGTTTGTTGGTGGACAGCCCTCCAGTGTAGATATTAATTTGGGCCGTCTCAGATGATTGATATTATTTATGGACTACCCTCGATATATCAATTGGACGTCTCGACGATTGATATTTTTAGTTTTTAGACAACCTCGGATAATTCACATTTTGACAATACTCAGGCTATTTTCTCTGGAGCTGGTCTCGTACAACTGCTCCTATGGTCCACGGGTGTTCGGTGCATATGGAATGCATGTATGCGATTCGTCTGGTAAGTCATATAAATATATAAACATGAATATATTCACACCAAAAATTAAATGCACAATCATGTCATGTAATTTCTCATTTCATCACATTCATTAGCTCACGTGGGCTAATGATCAAAATGAAGCAGTAGTTTGAATCCTTGACTAAACGCTATTTTCTAGAATTTTATTTTTTAAAAATCACCTATTTGAACGATAAAACCCGTTTCTTTGTTCTATCAGCTATTATCAGGTTCCCTTTGTGAACCTTCGGATTTCTCGGCCATTCAGGCCTCAATCAACCAATACATGATTATTGAACCATTCCTCACCCATTTAACCCAAGCTTGATCCGTATCGGTTCAATTTTGCTCCATTTGGTGTTCCAAAAATTATATCAATTCGGTCCCAAGGTTTGGGACCGATCAAACGGTCGTTCAAGGCCTCAACCAACCGAAACATTAACATAGGATTTAAATGAAGAATAAAACTCAAGTAGGGAGAAACCTCTACTTCTCTGAGTTTGAGTAAACTCCTAAAATCTGGTACCCACGCGAAGCCCTCTCCGCGTAGAGCAGTTCTCCCTCTTGTCCCGAAGACTGCCGACGGTCGGATCGTTCAGAAAACTAGAGAGAAGGAAGACACTCTCTCTAAAAAAATGAGATCTAAGCTTCCTGTGCAAGCCTCCTCCCTCCCCCACGTTTTTCTCCCTTTTTGCTTTTTGAAGAGGATGATACTATTCCTCTTTTGTCCTTTTCTAACTTAAATCAATTTCTATAATGACATCTATGTCCCTCTTTTACCAGTTTTGATATTCGACACTATCTCGGTCTTCCATTTTCATCATTTCTCTACTCATACCACTAATGGCACATGAGTACTAGCTATGTGTGACTTTCGTCGCATCGAAATTCGTTTCTGATTGCCAGTGACGATGCTGAGAAAAAGCGTGCCGACTCAGGCTGTCTCGGAATTCTCTGAAATTTTATGTGCTAGCCGGATTTTGAGGGCGATTCCAACAGTGCAATTAGTTTGTCATCCGAGATCTAGAGAATAAATTTTGATTTTTAACGAGAGTAACAATTTTATGTCAATTTACAATTTTACCGCTTTTTATAGAATTGCATTCTCGGGTCTTATAGTATATAGGGTCCATTCATGTTAAAAATGTAAAAGAAAAATTAGACCGTACTTTGCTTCGCCTCGGCGAGTGTGATGTGGGCAAACTTAATGCCCTATGATAAGATAGTCATTATATGATAAGAGTCAGCTATAAATACGCTATATGGATAATTGGGTTATATGAAAAGTATAGTTAAATATTTAAAAGAGATTGTTTGAAAATGAATATCTCATAAGTATACATAATATCAATAGGTATTCATGTATATGGGATATCTTTTATAATACCTACAAGATTAATAAGAAAACTAATAAAATTGATTGTACTTATGGCCCAGGAGTAGTTGGATAAATAGGCATGCTTAGCAGGGACATAGTTCTGCGGTATACGGTTCTACGGTCTCGAGGCCACAGATTTGGGTCAATGACATGAATCCGTTTGGATCGCTATAAGCGGCCTATTTGGGTATATAAAGATCCTTTGTCTCGTACGTTGGTACTTCAGTGCATACAAATAGAGATCAGCGTCGTGCAGGGTGACGTATTACCTTTCAATTTTTATACGAGATAGAAGCAGTGATAGTACCTTCGGGTATATATAGTTCTCTCCCGCATCCACTTCTGTGGTATTTGCAGGCATGAACATAAAAGAAAATGAAAAGTATACGCAAAGGAAATGTGTAAAGTATATGATATGATATGAGAGGCATAGCATTGCTATGCGATGATAGTATACAATTACAAAACAAAGAAATCTAGGTATAAGATGACACAAAAAGTATATGAAATACGATAGAGAGAAGCATGTTATGAAAAAAGAAAGTAACATGAGAAATGGAATAAATATATGTACATGTTATATGTGTCATAAAGATAATACGTAATGTTTAAAGTGGGATGACCCCTTGTTAAATTAGCCCATATGTATTAATTCCCACTAAGTGTAAAAGCAGCAAGGGTGTTTTCATCCGTGTAGGTCGAAGAAACCGGATGACAGGGACAATCCAGCTCGACGGTCGAAGGCCACACATCAATAGGTGCCCATTGGAAGACCTTTTGGTCTATTTTTGTATAAGTATTGTTTTGTAAACAATGAAAATTATTGTAAATGTTGAACATTTCCATCTATGGAGCTTGTATATGTATTTTGTAATTCATTGCTACATAATATAGTACAAGTTAAATGTTTAACATTATATTAAAGTTATAAATTTATAGTTAGTGGTATTAAATTTGGCGGGGGCATTACAAGTTGATGAAGTAGCAGGCATCGAGGTCGGTTTGGACCGCTAATCGGGTCGGATCGAAGAAAGGGTGCGACGTCTTGAGATTGGAGTCAAGGTCGTCTCTACCCTAGCCACTAAACTCAAGAGTCATTAAGCAGAATTACATTTACCATGTGTTAAACCCTAGGATATCTCTACCTCTGGCGTTGGCAGACAATAGATTCATATAGGTCCCTTGCGACAAATCCTTCTCGGCCTAGATTCGAAGTAAATAATCAAGAGTCTTGATCGACAAACTATTTGTAATAAAAACTATGAATTGCAGTGAAATAAACAACTATATAATAGAAATTAAGAAATCCAGTTCCGAAAATCAAAAGCAAATCAAGACTACATCATAGCCATATAGGAAAACAAACTAAAACATACTAAGAGCCGAAAGAAAACATAAAGGGAGAACATAAGGTAGAAAGAGGAAAATTTGGGTTTTGATGAAGAATCTTCATCTCCTCCTTGGATCTCGTCGGTGAGGCTTCCAATTTGACACGGAGCTCTCATCGTCGTTCCTAATCTCAACTCCTCTCCCCTCAAGAATCATTGCCACTAGGGGTTTTTTCCTAGAGTGTTTTCCCTAATCTCCAACTTCTCGTCACAACTCCTCTCTATTTTCCTTTTCACTTCTTGAGGCCATAACTTTGTCGTCAGGACTCCAAATTGAGCAATATTTGGTCTCGTTGAAAAAGCTTAAAGAGCATCAAATATGGTTGAGTTAGAGAACATTTTAGGATTGATAATAAAGGCCGGAATTAACAAAGTGGCACAAACTAGTCGGATTTTGAGCACTCTTCTCTTTTCCTTCTTCTAAAAGCCATAACTTGATTATTTGAAGTTCAAATTAGTGAATAAGAACTCTTTAGAAATCTTGAAAGTCTAATATCCATAAATAAAAAGATTGGATCCATGGGAGGTCATTCTATAGCTGAAAATGTTGAAATCACAGTGGCATTGCTGCATGCCCATAAATTCTTGAATTTGGTTTGATGCCTTTGCTCAGATTTGATCTTGTTTCACTCCTTTAGCTCCAGACTTTCCCTACATCAAAATATGAGAGAAACAAGCATTAAAAACTTTGAAATCACATTAAAAACATGTGTATGATAGGAGATTAATGATAATTAAATTGATGTAGATTACAACTATCAGTACACTTTCAGTAGAAGTCTTTATACAACAACCTGCTAGCTTCCTTGATCGTAATCATCCTTCCTTTCTCACTTTCTACAAGCGTTGTCTCAACATTTTTCTATCAAGGACCTTGGGGATCTTCACTACTTCCTTGGAATTGAGGGTGAACACACCGTCTAGATTGCTCTTAACTGGCATAAGTATATCACGAGATTTACTTAGAAAAAGACCAACATGGCTGGTGCTAAAGAGTGTACCACACCAATGACTTCCACTCAAATTCTCCAATTTAGTAATGGTTCTCCTCGCATCGATGCTACCAAGGATTCGGGCGGGTTGTAGAGGCGCCTTCTGATACCTATCCTTGACACGCTATGACATCTCTTTCGTTGTCAACAGCTTGGCTCAATTCATGCATTGCCCATCACAAATACATTGTTCTATTGCCAAGCGCGTTCTCCATTACCTGAAGTCCACCATTCATCATGTTCTTTTCGAGTGTCATCAACCTCTGTAATCTCCTGATAACTACAGCGTTGATTGGAATGTAGTGATTATGATGATCGAAAATAAACTTACACACATTCTATCTCCTTGGTAGGAACGCTATCTCTTGGTGCTCCAATAAATAGAAATATGTGGCATGTACTTCCACCAAAGTAGAATGTCGAGCCCTTGCCTCATGTGCCATGGAAGTACTTTAGCTTAAGTGGCTTCTCAGTAAACTATATGTTGATTACTCTTTATCTCCAAATATTTTTTTGTGATAACGTTGGTGCAACATATCTTTCTATCAACCTTGTTTTCCACTTACAAATGAAACAATTTTCTATAGACTATCATTTTGTTTGTGATCATGTGGCTCGTGGATCGTTTACTGTCGCTCACATCTCCATAAAAGACCAGCTTGCATATGCTCTCACTAAGTCGTGGTCATCACTTCCATTTCGGTTGTTGTCATCTAAGATCGGTGTCTCCAATGGGAGCATCGTCTTGCGGGGGCCTGTTAGAGAACCATCCTTATTAGACTCGATCGCTACATCATCAATAAACAATCCCACCATTCATCTATTGTAACAAACAAGTTCAAATTTAAATATCTGTTTGTAAATATATGTTCAAATTTAAATATCTGTTTGTAAATATATATATATATATATTTATATATATATATATCCTACACTATATGTAAGTTTAAAAACCTACAGAAATAAAATATTTTATCTTCTCATCTTGTTACTTATTATAGACCTCTTTTTGAAGGCATGTTTTGGAAACTAGTGGTTATATTGATGATGCTTTTTATTTCGATTCCTAACGTGTTCTTATGTTCACGTGTTCTTAGCACCTCCTAGTTCCATATTTTCATAGAGTTCCTAAGCTTTATCACGAGGGGGTAACTTTTCCTCCTATTTGCTACTATATTGACACATTGTGGACAATTTTTAATTATTTAGGGGATGGATATGCATTTTTATTGAGATAACTTTCTTTTTTATGGAAATTAGTGTCTTCAATCCATTTTTTTCAAAATTTTGCATGATTGGTTGTGTGTTTATTTTACTTTTGGACCAGTTGTGTTGGTAGTTGTTTGTTGGTGCCTTATTTATCTCATTAGGTATTGACTTTGCGATATTTTGAGATTAGTAGCGAGTTGGGATAATTTAGTGTTTGCTTGATCTTGGATTTAAGGATCCTTTGGTTGTGGGCGACAATGGTTATGGAAGTTCCCATGCTTTTACCTAATTATTTCTACTTGGAACTTGCCACACACTGAACACACTAGATCCTCAATATATGTTTAGGCACCGACACACTTTTCTGAACACAATTATCCTTTGTAATTTATTTATGACTTTAGTAGTGTTGGGACACCTTCCAAAAAAGAGGCTAATGTGCCCCACCTACTAAAAAAAATCATGAAAAAGATATGAAAATCAGAAGAACAAAAAGAACAAAAGAGTTATGAAATAAGTCAATTGATCCAATCGAAATCTTGAAGTCTGATCAAGAGGGCCTTCTTAAAGCCTATTTCCACACTAAGCTAATTGGTTGAGTCATTGATTCACTACTTGTTACATGAGATAGAATATGGATTTATTTCATAAAATAGGTGCCTTGGGACTTGTGTTTTCAAGTTAAGAATAGTTGGGATAAGTTCAAGGGAACTTAATGCCTAATGCCCTGCAGGCGGTGGAGAGTTATCGATGAATCTACGCTGCATGGACCGTATCTAATTTCCCTTGGCATTGCACACCTACTGCTTAGCCTTAGTTATTTAATAAAAGGTGTGCTTTTGACATACTCTAGTTCATCATCTATTTTGCAAGTTGAGTTGAGTTTTGGTGGGGGAAGATTTGGTACTTTGTCTATGCTTTGGAGCTAGTCACATTAATACCAAGGTCCACCTAGAAAGGTTAGATAAGGAATTGGGGACAACCATACCTTGTTCACCATACCATTGGAGACCTTGTCCATTAGACCTTGGGATCCCGATGAAGCTCAAATTTAGATAAACCACCCTCAATGCCTTTTGGATAACTTGGGCACCGTCATAACTCCATCTTTGTTTTTATCTGATTGCTTTGGTTTGATTTGTTTTGGTTTGTTTTCATTAGGTTTTAATTATTTTTCATTATTTTGATCAATACTCTCTATATTTCACTTTTTCCACTGCTAAGGGACTGGTGATAAGCTGGTTGGGGGTGTGATTCCTGCTCAAAGGTGACATTTTTGAACGCTTAATTCACATGCTTTTGGGTCCTTTTAAGCGGCAATTATGCTTACTTAGCCACTTTAGTTGTTAGTCTCGAACTCTTGAACTAATGTTTCCATGGAGAATGTTCTATTTAGAAATTTTTAGGTGTGATTTTAACTCTTGGGAGCATGGGTGAAGCAATCACGTGTCTACAGGAACTCAAATGAAGACTTGGGAGAGGAAGAAAAGCATATAAAGTTGAAGAGATTCAATTTTGCTCTCACCGAGCAGTGAGAGCTAGCATGTATTTTGACGATCTTTTCTGATTTATTTCTATTTTTAGGCCTCCTAACATGTTGTAAAGGATATGGAAACTATGTAACTTGCCCTAAAAGGCCCTAGGGACGTGATTTCGTGTATAGATAAAGGGAGGTAGGATAAAAAAAACATATACAATTACTGATTCGATTGTTACTTTGTTTTTTCAATCTTTTAAGTAAAATTTTCATTTGTTTGTTTTCCATTATGTTTATTAGGTTACCTTCAATCTATGGCATGCTTCTACCCTAGAATGAGTGGGTAAAATCGTCTGTTGGGGATAATGCAGATCTAAGACACAAGGTTGAGGGTGATCAACAAGGTACAAGCTTCATACTGAAGGCACATTAATTCAATTGTGAAAAAGTCCCAAATAGGTCAGACCAATCAAGCCTTGAAGCACCTTTAAATAACTACACCTTTAAAGATTAAAATGTACAAAGTAGTGGATTTTATCTCATCTATGTTAGGTATTCGGTTAACATAATTAAATCTTTGAAGGACATTTAGGAACCCACTATAAAACAAATCATAGTCAATTATGCCTTACCAGTAGTTAAGTACTCTATGATTAGCAACCAAATGATCTTGATTAGAACGTTAGATGTACAAAATCTTCTAACCGCATAAGCAAAATTATGTGTTGTATATCTAAGTCTATTGAACTCCTAATGATCTGAGCATACTTAAGTGTAAAACTTGAAATTTTCATAATGCGTGAGGGAATCATTAATTTATTGTTCTCTTAGTTATTAAAAAAAAATTAAACTGTTCGCTATTCACAAAAGTGTGCTTCTATTGATAAAGGCGGAACCTTAACCAATCTCTATTAATTAAGAACTAATTGACTTATCGCTACATAAAACATACTTTTATGACGTACCTGTCATACTAGTGCATTAAATTATATGTTAGAAGTTAATGATTTTTAATGCTTAACATGTGTGGGATTCCAAATGGTGTGTATCGCTCGGAGAATTAAATAGTTATGATCTCTTGATTAGGGATGACAATTTCGTGGGTCTACTAGGTCACTTGGTCTTATTGAGAAGGGTTAGGTTAATGCTAATTGGGTTTGGGATTAAAATTAGGCGTAATATGTTTGAGTCGATAGACGTGACACAGCTTCGAATTTTTGGAGGATTGAGTTATAAAATTTAAGGTTCGAATAAAACCGGGCCAATTTGGCCCGACTTGTTCTGGCGGACACATTTTGGCCCATAGTCCATATATGAGTTTGACCTAGGTTAGCACAATTACCCGCCAGCCCAAATTTTTATTCAATTTTTTTAAGTAACTTGCTAAGTAATTGAGATTTTTAAGGATTCATCTACTATAAATTTGATATTTTGGCTATCTCTTTTGTAGCATAGGGTTTTCAATATCATTAATTACTATAGTATATAATTAATATATTTATTTATTATCTAACATTCTTTTCTTCCTTAGAAATATATTTTATTTTCAATTTATAAATTTATATTTTATTATAATTTATATATGATATTTAATATTTAAAAAATCTTGTAAAATTTAAATTAAATAAATTACAGATTAATATTAAATATATTTTATTTATCTCATTAATCCTATTTTTAAATATTTACAATTTCATTTTTTATTTATCCTTTAAAATTTATTCAATCATATATGTTTTTTTTCTTTTTTGATAAAAATGAAGTTGTACTAGTTCAAATTAGAATTAAATTTAATAACTAAATTATTAGTATATTTTAAATATTTTATTACATAAACTAGTGTTAATAATAAAACAATGTTATTTTTAAAATAATTAACAAAAATTATATACTAATTTCTTTCCTAATATGATTATATCTCTTAGTAATATAGATTTTCAAACAAATATGATATTTCATGATTAGACTGTTGAGATGAAATTTTGGAAAAAATATTTTTTTATTCCAAACATAAATAAAATTTATGTTATTAACATTTTAAATTAATTAATAGATGATAATAATTCAACCACCATCGAGGATATACATATTTGTAACGTGAAATCACATGTTATTATTGGATATAACGAGGATGATGATAAAGATTAGAGACATATGAGATTTCATTTGATACTTTGGAGTTGTTTTTCTCAAATATGTTATTAAGTTATTACTTTATTGTATTAGTACTATTTAGCTAGTTAATTTAGTACTTTAATTATAACAATGTTATAATATTATTTATTTATTTAAGTTTATTTACTATTATTATATTGTTTAAACTCAATCATTTTATATATTAATTATTATTATATATCTCTATATTATTTATTTTTATTTTAATAATAAATTTGTAAAATTAATTTTTTTAGCATTTTTTATAGTTTCCTCGTTTTAACCCATTTTGATGTAGCTCATATGAATTGGGTTGAGCGATCGAAAACTAACCTAAATAAAAATAGGTCAAAATTAGCTCACGGCTTAGTACCGGCACTAATTAAAATCTATAACATGGATGGGGATCGGGTTTCCAATAATCTGCCCCCACCCTGATAGTAAAATTTCACAAATATCCTTCATATATAAATATGCATTTCCTTTCCTTTCTCTCTATCCTCTAGGGTTTCATATCATGCGCACCTCTGTTGATCTCATTTGGGGTTTTAAGCTACCGCCAATCTCATTTGGAGTTTTCAGCAACCGTCGACTTCGGGAATGTGAGTTTGGGATGTTTCAATCATTCATTGTGAGTTTGGGAATGTCGATAAAGGCCCAGCACAGCTCGAATTTGAAAGTAATTCAAAAATCATTTGAAACCAAGATTTGATCATTAGTGCGTGGATGGAAGATTTTCATTAAGTTGCTCGTATTTGAAACTTGTATACCTACATTTTTGTGGTTCTCACCTCCCTTCTCACAGAAATCTATTTTCAGTGAGAGAAAGTAAGGGTTTTGGCCCGACTTCATCTCTACTTTACTTTTGATTAAGCAACTCCAAGTGGGTCTCTCTACGATTCCTAATTCTAATAGTTTTATGTCGTTTGAGTGTTCTCTCTTTTTTATCCTTTCACTTTGTTTTAGGCGGTAAGTTACATAATCAAATTGTTTTCAATTTCTATGCGATGTTGAATTTTCATCTTTCATCTTCTCTCTCACGAGATCCAACCATGGCATCATTGAAGTATAGCCTTGAGGACCCACTTGCTCTCTAATTTGATACAAATTTTAGGGTCTTAATGAAATCTCAATTCTCACATTCTTTTTCAAAATTAGTTAAACTTTCGATGCATTTTTGTTTTGTTATGGAATTTTATTTTCTGGGTCATTTTCTTTTCTCAACAACCAAATAATATGAGATGGGAAGATAACATTGTTGATGTAAAGATGTGTGGCAATCGATTAAATAATGACATCTTTTACTGGGTCGGGTTGGGAATGGGATTTGTAGACGACAATGGGAATACCCTACCCACCGAAGCTGAGTTTGGAAAACCTTTAAAATTGGCTCGGGTTTGGGAAACATTCTATATGCCTGTCCCCCAAACCCGTCCGAGTTACATTCTACTCTTGATGGTTTGCAAGCAACATAGTCTATTGGAGTCAATTGAAACATAATATAATTGTAAAATTCATAACTATAGTTAGAAGCCTCAAAATGGTTGAATCCTTCATCTTAGTTAGAGCTTGAAGAAGATTAGATGTGGAATTCGATTTGCATTAGGTCACTATAAAATCTTTAGCTTACAATTTTTCTATCATTTCTTTCTTTATATTTTATTGTTGTTTATTGATTCTTGCATATTAACATCCCCACAACTATGAAGCAACACATAACTAAGTAGCAACACACAATAACAGTATGTACCTAAAAGCCATTCTCATGTAAAAAGTATCATTATACAACACTTCTTTAATGGAAAATTGCACATAAAGTAGTAGGTAAAGTAGTCTCGAAGATTCTACATCGTTCCACATAAATATCTTGTAAGACAAAACTTATGTAGCTAACTTAAAATGACTTTTGATATAATAAAGCTTGGGTATCGATGAAGAAGATGCATTTGTATCCAAGCAAAGATTACATTTGAGGTGAAGTAGCATCAGGCCAGTCAATTCGGTGATGTCATATTCGACCTCCTCGTAATTCTCACCAGACCATAAATCTCCTTGACACTTTCTAATTCTTTCCCTTTCAGAGTGGCAACTATCATTGTTGAGTGCATTCTTCCATTCAAAGTTTGTGCATCGTCTTGCCAAATGAGCCAATACATTGATCTCTTCTTATCTGCCCTCTTTTATGACTCGAGTATCAAGAAGATCTGATAAACAATTTTCTTTCATGGACGATATGAAATATGTGGCTAAACCTTCTACGAGATATTGGCTTTTTCGGTTAAAAAGCTCAATAAGAACTATTCAAAACTATAAACATCACTTTTTTCGATAAATTGGCTTGATTGAAAGTACTCGAGGGTCGAAATATCCAAAAGTACCATTGCTTGGAGTGGGTAAATGTGTTTGGTCGATGGTAATAGATTTTAAGTTCCAAAATCTGCCACTTTTGCTTTCGATATTTATCATCTAAAGTATATTAGTCGATTTGATATCGATGATAAATTGGTGTAGAAAATTCTTGAATGTAAGTAAGCGACTTTATGACTTCGGCGATTCGCAAGCGCATTTCCATGTAATCGGGAATTCTTCATTTTGGTCATGGATATGTTCTGAAAGGGTTCCATTAGGAATGAACTCATACACCAACAAAGGTACTTCTGACTCTAAACAACATCCTAATAGCTTAACCACATTTCTATGATTGATTTGGGATAGAATGACAATCTCATTGATGAATTGTCTAAGTTTGTCTTCACCCATTATCTTCAACTTTTTAACTGCAACAATTCTTCCATCCATCAACATTCCTTTATAAACAATACCTTGGCCTCCTTGACCAATAACTCGATTTTCATTATAACGATCAGTGGCTTTCTCTAACTCTTTGGAAGTAAACAATGTGGTTTTATCAACATTTCCTTCACTTGAAGATAATTGTTGTTCAGTAAACCAATTTTTTTAAAGCATTTCTCCTTGTACTTAATTTGTTTCTCCTTTTTAGTACTCTTGTACATCCACCATGCAAAGATCACCAAAGCAATGTCCCAAGTCTATTGCTATCTTACAAATCACAACAAGAAAAATGTTGCTTTGTCTAGTAATTAAAAGAAAACTACTAATTAACTCACAGAGATGTTACTAAATAGAGTATATCACTCCTCTTCAACATCTATAAACATAGGAAGTATGATCTTTACTGTAAGTATATTAAAATTTATGTGATAAAATGCTCTTTCCTTATAATTTAATAATCTACATTTTAAAGGAATACTTTTAAGTTCAATTAAATTTGTAAAGTTGTTTCTCTCTTAATAGCTTCCTTTTTTCTTATGGGTTTGCCAATATTATTAGTCCATAATTACAAAAACATGTGATCCTAGGAGTACTGGTATGTCACTTGTGCCTTTCGTAAAGGAACATTCATTGTGATACTGCAACTATCATTTTTGTTTCTATATATGTTCTTATGGGAATGCTACCATATTATAATACAATGTTGGTTTTCTTTCAAACTTGGTTATTGGATTCTTACACTAATTCCCTAATCAAGCTTCAGCCTGTGAGAGGAAAATGGAACCAAGTTTTGAGAGTACTAATCTATGCAAAATTATGGTGACGTTTTGGGTGCAATTGGAAAAACTAAATGACTCAAGAAATACCATCCACATGATTCAAGCAATTTACAATTGAAGAGATTGCACTAGGAAAATGCTACTTCGAATATCAAACAGTATACATGAAAACTGAAAATTAATATTTTATCTTCATTTTTATTTCTCTTTGAATGATAATAAACTTTACGATTTTAATTTGTGTATAAATATTAAGTTGAAATAATTATGTATTTATTAAGTAACAATATGAATATCTTTTCAAAAAAAAAAAAAGGTAACAATATGAATAACAATAGAAAAATAAACTAGCAACAATATCCTTAATTACAAACAGCTTAAAATAGTTTTTTAGTTTTATTTCTTATTATTTGACCATGTGATTGAAAAACAATATTTTATTTTAAACTGTTGTGATAAAATATTGTCGGAGTTAGACCATATATTGACTGTTGTTGTTTTCTAGTAAACATTTTTAGGAACAAAGTACACTAACAAATTGTTTTTAAAAATAAGAGAAGAAATTATTCCCATTGATTTTTAAAGAGCAGCAAAAAATTCAATATTTTTCGTATGAGAGCTGAGCACCGGATGCATTCTAGGTTGTCTCCTGAAGCTACAAATTCATGTACAGAGCTAAAAGCTATTTCGTTCCTAGAAATTCAGAGGAAAGAAAGATTTAAATTTTTCTTCAATTCAGGTTTCTTGTGAAAATATATTGAGACAGAATGTTGACTGTATATAACTGCAAATTTTCCACTGAAATTCTGTAATTTTATAAAAGAAACTGTTTTTTTTCATATCTCCTTTTTACTGTTTTTCTTCTCTATCATTTCATTAGTGAAGTCTTTTTCTCACTGTTTAAAATATTATTAATATGGTTTAGGAAAATAATAATTTTACAGTGTTTTTAAAATAAAGAGCCGAGTATTTTAAAATTGTTTATAAACTCCTCTGAAACAAGAACAAAAGTTGAGAAACTTAGAACCTACTTAAAAAATATTTATAAAAAAATTTAAAAAGTATTTTTTATCTATACTATTTTTTATTCAGTGATTTCCCGTTTCTATATAATTATTTTAAATAACTTTTTTGATTATTTTAAACCTTAAATTAAATAAAAGATTGAAAAATATTAAGATTATGGTGACAAAATATTTTATTTAATATGGTGATTCAAGAAGTAATCGCTAAAGGTTGTAGAAATAGCTTCCAAGTATATCTCTAAATTAAAAAAAGAAAAGAAAAAGATATTGCTATTACATTCTCTTAAATTACTTCTTATATAATTAATACTTTGTTTTTTTTTTTTTTTTAAATTTTCAGAAAGATATCCATAATATTTGGATAAAAAAAATTCTCTTTCAAACTTGAAAACCCACGATTCGGTTAATTTTAATATAATTCTCTTTTGGTTACCTTTCCTCTTTTTTCTTTTTCCAATTTTTGAAAGCAAAAACAATTAAAGATGGCTTCTATGTAGCATGCATGCCTGAAATTTCGTTTCTGTTCTTAAATAATTATTCAATTTTTTTTAAATTTTGATTAATATTTTTTCAATTAAAAATATATTTTAAAAATCATTATCTTTCAAGATAAATCTTTAAAAAAAACATTATATTTATGTTGAAATTGTTATAAACGAAAAAATTGTTATTAATTTTCTTTTTTCAGTTGTACTAGAGGAAGAGAGAAAAAGAAAGAGATCAACTAACCATACCTGGCAACGCATTATTCCGCGATGACTTGGTTCAATGATTTTCCCCGTTGCAATCATACGTTCCGTTCCCATTAGATACGTGACCGTCCCGTTGATATATGGCGGAACTGTGTTCAAGTGAAACCGATTTCAGAATCTGCTCTTAATTCAGCGAAATGATTCAAAATTAACAATGTCAAAAGTAAAAATTAAATAAAATTAAAAGAATCAATTAAAAGAAAAAAGAAAAACAAAAGAAAATTGTGTTCAAGAGGCCTAGGAGAGTTTTGCTTGAGTATTTTTTTAAAATAAGTTAAAGAGATAAATTCCAAGAAATGTTGGTCAAAAATCTTCCCGATAGTCTGAAATTTTAACGTTTTCATTCTTATGTTTTTGCTTAAACAATTGCTCATTTGGTACGAAATGTTATTTAAAACAAGTAGGGCACTAAATTTTGCAAAATGAGGTAAAAAAATAAGATTAGGGCCACAACAGTATGTTTCATTTGGTGCTCTTTTTTTTTGTCCTAAAAACCTCCGAAAACACTAAATCAGAACACTATTTATGATTCCAAAACATTAGATCAAATTTACAGTTTTGGCTCCGTTTTGTTTTGAAAAACAAGAAGAACAAGATTTTTTTTTTTTGTTATGAAAAACATTAAATTCAAAGATTAATAACAGTTTTTAGCGAATACCACAAATAGTATTCTATGTGTTTTCAAAAATTGTTCTTAAAAACAATTTTCAAAAATAAGAACAAGACCCTTAGATTTTCGAATCGGGTTTTGAACTTACGATTAATTGGTTGCCCTTGACATCCATGGGGAAGATAAGGGTTGCCTTTATAACCCTGTTGACAACGGCAGGTGAGACTTGATGCCAGAGTCGTGTCAGGTGAACAACGAGCATTACCCTGCAAACAGATGGATGTGTGTTGGCGAGGTTTGAGGTGGAGGCATTGCATGTTGAGTTGTAAAATCCGCCAGTCAAGCACTGCTTGAACATATCCCATATCTTTCACCTTGTAAGGATCTTTTACATTTTCGCTAAACCGCCAAGTGGTCCACCATGAGGCGTACATGCATTTCGTCCTCATCTGTCATAGTTGCCTAAAGATACATTGAACGACTGGAGCCCCGGAGGGATTTGGGTTTGGCAACATTGAAAGCCGTAGCAGCTGCTGCCATTTGTTGCCGCAGCTATGCCTTTTTTGCAGAAGGACATGCACCCCCCAACTACTTCATCATTCTGCAGGCTGATGTAGGCCAGGGAGCTACAACCCACAGCAGTGAATCTAGTAGAGATGTCGGAGAATGAATAGGGGCCTCCGCCTCCCTCTAAGGCCGTGTGTGATTTGATGATGATTTGCCGGGACAATCCTGATAAATCAGTACTGGATTTGTTGACCGGATGGTGTATGATCTAATGGAAGCATTCAGCACCTCCACATTGATCCTTTTCAGGTAAGGCTTGGGAGGATGATGGGTGGAGCTGTTACAACTTACTTCAAACCATTCGTCGAAGTAGCAACTATTCGATCCAATTCCGAAGGGGTATGGAATGTCGATGTCTCCACACTTTTCTTTAGCCAGGCTTCGCTAGAGAGTTTATCACTCACTCCTGCTGCTAATACTTTGCTTAGCCATAGTAACAAGCAGATCCTGGAGCACCATTGAACACTACTCATCATTCTCACTATATATCTCTTTGGTTGGTAATCGAATTGAGACTCGTATTTATGCAGCGAATTAGTAATAAAGCATCTTGAAAAAAACATACCTCAAATATCTGATGCTAGCTAGTCAACCGAGTAAGTCAAGCTTGGTTATTTCCTACATGTTTTCTCCGTCGCCACATAGCCAGATTCTGGAGCAACCTGTAGCCAGGACCACTGCTACATTTTCCTTATTTGGTGGGGGTCTTCTCAAATCACCAAAAGTAAATGGAAATAACTTGAGTCAATAATATAAATATATAGTCCGCGTGTATTCAAATAACGGCTACTTTCTAATATATGGACTTTAGGGCCACTTTCACAATGCCTTTTAAAAGTGTTTTTAGGCTAAAAAAGCTTTTTTAAGTATTTTTAGGATAAAAAATGTGTTTGGTAATATTTTTAAAAACGCTTTTGAAATCTTAGAATAATATTGAAGTGTTTTTTTCAAAAGCACTTGAGAGGTGTTTTTTAAAAAAAAACATTTAGAAAAGTTTTGGGTATACTAAAATTCTATTTATTTATCCTTAAATATCTATTTATTTTTCTTTAAAATATCTATTTATTTTTATTTAAAAATCTGAATAATATGATGCCTTTTAAAATTAAAATAATTCAAATCTTTTTGTAAATATTTTTTAAAATTTCTGTAACCATAAAAATAATTATTTTAAGTTTTTATTGATACAAATGTTTATATTTATTCATTAATTCAAATATTTTGTAAATATTTTTATAATGCTGAAATTAATATTGTAGGTTCTTGTCAATACAAATGTTATGTACATGCTCATTTATTAATTCAAATATTTAAAAAAAATTTTTATAATCATACAAAAATAATTATTTTATGTTTTTATTAATACAAATATTTATATATGTTTACATTCATTAATTAAAATATTTTTGTAATATTTTTCAATTTTTATAATCATAAAAATTGTTAATTTAGTTTTTAATTAGTATGAATTTTATATATATTTATATATTTTGTAATAAATTTTTATGTTTGTTATAATATCTATTGTTGTGTTATATTTGATGAGATAAAGGCAGCAATGAATTATGGTTGGTATGTTTCAAAACTAGAGTCATATGTATCCTACTTACTATAGTATTATCAAATTTGTAGGTTTTAAACCAATTTATTATGGTATTAACTCGGATGGTGTATCATCTATGGTTTTTAATGAATTTGTACATGTGTTTCTATTCGGAGAATTTTATTTTGGAATGATATTTGAACTTCAAAAATAAAAATAAATAAATAATAAAATCTTCAAAGAATTGTCTAACGAATGTTAAAGTTTTAGAATTAAGATAAATAAACTGATATTAAACATGCCTAAATAATTTGTTGAGTTGAAAATTTTATTAAAAAATTTAGTATTATATTCATTACTTTAATTTTACTTATATTTATTTTATATTTAAAGTATACATTAAAAATACATAAAAAAACAAAACTTAGATTATAATTTTCCAATAACTTTGTGAAAATATTAAAGTTTTGTTTTACAAAAATCTTTTAAGAAAATCTTAAAATGATATGATATTTGATAGAATAAAAATTTGTTTATAATTTAAAATTAACAAAAAGTCCTTCAAAGGGATAAACATGAGCTTGTAGAACAATAGTTGAAATGAAGAGTACTACTCCATTCTAAATAGGGCATCTTGGTGTTCATGTCTCTTGATACCTAATGGTAGGTTGAGATAATCCTTGACAGATATAATTATGTGTTTCAATTCACAGTCCTTGATGTTTGGACTATGATCTCGCTCGAACTTTAGTTCCGCATCGAACTCCTGTGGGACTTAGTGTTCATAGCGAATGTAATGTATTTGCAATAAATCAAACGCGCATAATATTTTGCACGGTTCGACAACGCCTACGTCTATGGGGTTTTGCCCGAGATGCGAGCTTTTCAGTCGATTCAAGGTTTACAGTAATCTTATCTGTGATGCAGACTCTCTTTCTACCTGACTCTTTTGAAACTTAATCACTCATAGTGGAATTTAGAATGAACTCCCTCCATTCCCTTCTCTGTTATCCTTTTACCCCCATAACCCATAACCCATAATACATCAATATAGATGAAGAAAATAAAAGAACATCATATTCCACCTGAGGTGAAAGGCTTTTAATACCCAATATCTGACAGTATCGCGCCGCTCTCTCGCCTGTCAGGACTTCGCTTGTTCTTTCTCAAGCCTTGCTCTTGAAATTCGTGATGAGAGCTTCCAATGCCTTGAATTTATAGCCTTGCTAATCAATCTTAGAAGTCTAGATATGGTTGGATCATTCTCCTAATATGACTCCAACCCTACCTTTTATTTTTTGCTCTTTCCTTTAAGCCGTCACAGAGCAAATAGGAAACTTGTTGATCAAGAATCCTCATCAGAATAAAATCCTAGAAAGTTTCTAATTCTGGTTTGATAGCTTAGATGTCCGGATCTTCTAAGATGTGATTGTTATCCACTTGCCAAATAGATCCTAGGCCCATCGATTACTTGCTCTCAAAGTTCCTTAGCCTCCAAGCCAGTAGACTCACATGCATCTCACGGTTGCTTTGTTTCTAGTTCGGACATCATATGTTTGATGCGTTCCTACAACACAGGATAACCTTAGTTCAAACTATTTCTTGGTCCTATAAGGGACTTCAATTCTACTTCATCAAATATTTATTAAGCTCGATCTCTTAAGTAGCTACCTGCTTGTAGAACCATTGAGATGAAGATATGGATAATTTCAAACTCAACATTCTCCCCCTTTGGCTATGTCTTCGGTAAAAATATCCTTCAAAGAATGAGACAAGAAGATGCACTGAAGGGGGAAGACAAGAGGCACTTGACACGTTTAAGATGAAGATTTTCATTTCATTCATTGTTTGTCCTTTTTACATATGCGGCCATCTGATTTAAGGTGGATCAAAAGAAAACATCCATAGCTACCCTTTTACCTTCCATCTTCCATGGGCGACATTCTTTCCACTCCCCCAAGTTTTTGGTAAAAACTTAGAGCGTGAGGGACTGAGAAGATGGGCAAATCTAGAGGCACCTTGTCTTCACTTTTCCCATCACTATGGCTGGACTCTATGGACATCGTTGATTATAGTCGATTTTGGCGTTGGTGAAGGCATGAGATCGGTTGGGCAATATTGGTCCCAAAGGTAGGACCTTTATTCCCTTACGACAGATTAGGTTTGGTCCTTGGCACTGAGTTCAGACTTGTAGTAAGGTTAGACAATGCTATGGGGTCTGTGTACTCCCTCTCATTGTCTTCTCCTTCTAAAGTGTAGAATATGGCCTCTTGAGCCTTGGTTTTCTTTAATTCTTCAACGAGGGCAATGAACTCCTCTCGTTGCTTATGTATTCCTTGGAGGTGTAGCTTCACCAACTATTGTTGCTTGTACCGATGATCTAGCATGTTTTCATGGGACTGAATGGTCTTGTCTAAAATTTCGGACTGTCGGAGAGGCGTAGGGGTGGATTTTCCACTTTAGGTGCGATTCTTTGGTTCGGACTCTGGAACCTTCTCTTTCATTTTCCCTATGTTGTTTCCTAAAGGAACATCTCTTAAATGGTGCCTTTCATACACAATTTGTGGTTAAGTCGCATCTCTCTGCTACGGAGGAGGCCCAAAATGTCCAATAGGGTTTACTAGATTTGGTTTTTGAATTTGTAAGAATCCCAAATATAAGTGATGGATACCCTTGTGCTTTTCGATAAGTTTAGCACCGTATGACCGGTATATGTTCAAGCCACGAACTCCTAGAATAATTTTCTCTTCATTCCCTGCCGGAACGCAAGGTGGCGAAGTTCTTCGATACAACTATGCGGTGGGTAGTAGTTGATAATATTTGACCCTATTAACGAGACGTAATAGTTGACAATATTTGGCCTCGTTAATGGGATATAATAGTTGACAATATTTGGTCATGACAACAGGATATAATAGTTGACCATTTGAAAGTCCCACATGGTTGGACACCATTTGATATTTGTTAACCAAAGAAAAATATGTTTGAAATGTATTTACTTTTGGACTTTGATATGAAAGTGTTTGATTTGAAATTTGGTATGAAATTGTTTGATTTTGCATTTGATATGAAATCAATTCCGAGGAATGTTTTAATGGAAAATTTTGAATGTTCTAGCTTATCTTTAAATAGGAAGTTTAGATAGAAAAACATTTCTATTTGTTATTATGATTGAAAACTTTTGATACATGAAACTATATTAGTACTTCTTATTGAGCTTAAAAGCAATTAAATTCGTTGATATCTTTTCGAATCCTTTTAGTTTACGATGAGTGATGGCTAAGATTTGGAGCTTTTGTCATTATTAGGATTTGATGAAAAGTTAATGTTAGACTTTGTTGAACTTATTAGTTCATGTTTATGTGGATTGTTTGGTTTTGGAGGTTATGTAGGAAAGTTACTTGAATAATGACACTTAATTTTTTATTAGTTCGAAGTTGGAATTTGGGAGATTCTGAATAGTTCTATTTGAGAATGTATTTGATATTTGATGAATTTAACGCATTACACTACAAGAAAACATGTTATTGTGGACGAAAGTTTAGGGATGAATTGTAATTTCATCTCTAAAAGTAGCTTTTACCGATGAAATTTTAACTTTTATCACTAATATTAATTTTTAAAAAACTTTTGTTGACAAACTTGAAATTTTCATCACTAAAAGACATGGTGGGAAAACTTTGGCTCTTTTTTCTCCCGTAAACACTTTTGTGAAAAAAAAAAACTTATATTCGCTTATGAAATATTTGTGACTAAATATAATTTTTTTAGTAACGAAAACCTTTCCTTACTAAAAAGTTAGATATTTTTATGTATATTTACTTACAAATTGATTTTGTCAATAAATATATTAATTCCAAAATGAAAATTGTTGTCAATATATAATATAATTAATTTTAATATTAATAAATAATAATGAAAATTATCTCGTACTATAAAATAATATAATATACAGTTTTAGACTCTCTCTCTCTCTCTCTCTCTCTCTCTCTCTCTCTCTATATATATATATATATATATATATATATATATACCTCCCTTATACTATATATATATATATTAATATTTTATTTAGTTGATTATAGAAATAATTAAAAAACGGTATAAAATTGAAGACTACAAGATATATTTATGTAAAATGAAATGTTTGAATTTGTAATTTTCTTATGAATAATAAAAAGATGATTATTTTCAATAATTATTTTTATAATATGATGTAAAAAAAAAATATATATATAATAAAAAATAGAATATGGTTATTTGACCAAACATAAGTAATACTAAATTATTTTATTATATTAGATAAAAGTTATCTATGAAAGTAAAATTATATTATGATAGTTATCATAAAAAATTTATATTATAGTATGCAACTATTTAGTATAAACCAACGAAATATATGTTTTTAAAATATTAAATGAATTTTAAATAATTATTCATGATAAGATTTGTGAAATAAATAATATTACTCATTTTATTTAAGTTAAATTTTGAATAATACTTTTATGTATAAAGCTATCTTAAATATATGATTGCAAGTTAAATATCACATGAGATAATGTAACATTTTTTATGAACACTAATACAAATTTATATCCTTACATTAATTCATTTAGAAAGTAAATTTATTGTTGATATTTACGATGCAAATTTAATCCAATAGGAAATTTTAATTTTTACATATCAAATACAACTTATATATAAAGATATCTTTTATTATTCATGAATATATATGGTTCTAAGTTAAATATTATATCATCTAATATACTGTACAGTATGTTTAACTCCAATAATACTTGTATATAAGATTATGTTTCAAATAATCATTTTTATTTATTATCTTTCATTAATAATAATTATATTTTAAAATATTTCATTATTGAGAAGAACATAAAATTATAGAAGTTGTAATACCACAAATGTAGTAGTTATTATAGCTATTTACTCTTTAGTATTTTTTAACTTACTTGGATAGATTTTTAATAAATATTTAATTTATATTTAATCTTACTTTAAATTTTCAATATTTAATTATAAAGATTTGTACATAAAGTATCAAATTATGCATTTAATATCTTTAATATTGTTAATTAATTTCTTTAAAATGCCTTATAGAAAATAATTAAAAATCACAACTTATGTCAAAAAATAATAAACATTTTTTAATAAAAGTAATAACTATTATAGCTATCGATTCATTTAGAAATTTTTTTTTAAAACGGATATATTTCTTAATAAATTTTTAATTTTAAATTTCTTACTTTAAGAATTATAATTTTTTTTTTTAATAATATTCATTATCTTTAATTATAATCAATTAATTTCTTTTTAAAAAATAATTATAAGCAAATACTTTAAATAAAAATGTTTGTTGTAATTCCGGTAACTATTGTTCTAAGAGTTCTTTTTGTTTTTGAAGAGACTTTTTGAATACATATTTCATTTATGTTTTAAATTTTTTATTTAAAAATTTTCAATTTCAAAATTTGGACTGATTTTTTAATTTATTATTTATTTATGAAAATTTTTAATAGTGTAAAGTATCCATCACCTTGATTAACAAAATGACAATTTTAATTTTTAATAATTTCAATAAGAATTATTATCTTTAACTATTATCATACATTTTTAAGCATTTAGTTATTAAAGATAAAAAAGTTATAACTTATTCCATAAAGTAATCATTTTGTAATTATCTATTTCATTTAGGATTTTTTAAAATATTTGGATAGATTTTGTGATAAATATGCAATTTATGCTAATTGTATATTTTGATCTTTAAATTTATTTTATATATATAATTTTGAAAAGTGTTTGGATAATAAAAAATGAAAAGTTATTCCACAAAAGTAGTAGCTATTTATTCTTGATTGGATAACTTTTTTAATGAAAAATAGCATCTATATTTAAAATATTATTTAATTTTATAAATTAAAAACTAACAAATTAAGTTAAAAGTATTTAATTGCATCTTAATTAATAATTTTTATTATTTGTAACACATACTTGTTCTATTTAATTATTAATCATTGACCTTCTAAAAGTAATTAGTTATTAAGAAAAATAATAATAAATTATATCATAAAATAACTAACTACTATTTTAGATGTAACTAACTTATTTATATTATATTATATTATAATATATATATATATATATATATATATATATATATATATATATATATATATATATATATAATTATTGAGTAATATTTAGTTATTAGGACTAATGTAACCATTTAATTATTAATTATTGAACTTTTAAAAGTAATTAGCTATTAAGACAAAATAACAATTATAACATAAACTGACTTAAATATTGTAACTAAAATATTTATATTCTATATATATTTTGAAATAATAGAGCTATTTAATTTTAGTTATAACAAATATTTAACTCTCTAAAACAAATTATAAGTTATGCCACAAAAGTAGCAACTATCATATCCAAGTTTTTTTTTGACAGATATTGCATCTATATTTCAAATATTAATTGATTTTGTAAATTAAAAACTAACAAATTAAGTAGTGTACAATATTTAATTACTTGTAATTTATTTTTTAATTTTAACATATACTTGTTTAGTTTAATTATTAATCATTGATCTTCTAAAATTATTAGTTGTTAAGAGCAAAATAATAAATTATATCATAAAATATTAAATATTATAACTAATATTTTTTTGTAATTAATATATATATATTATCTCCAACTAGTAGTATATAATTTTTAAAATTATTTGGATAATAAAATTATAAGTTATGCACTTTTTTTTATTAAATTTGAATCTATATTTCAAATATTAATTAAGTTGCCCGCAAATAAAATCAAAAAATTAATGTAAGTATTAAATTACATCTTAATTAATAATATTATATTTATATTAACATATAATTATTATGTTTAATTATTAATCAATAAAATAATAAATTACATCATAAGATAATAAATATTGTAATTAATAATTTGTTAAGAATTTTATATTTTATAGATTTAAAAAATATTTAATTTATTATTTTACTTCCTTACATTAATTTTATTTTTGATTTAAATTTTAATTTGTGAAATATAATTAGAAATTTTAATATTTAGTTTATAATTTTTCAATTAGAATTAAGTTATAAAATTGAATCTTATTTTTAGTGTAATTTTAAAAGAAATGCTATTTTTTTAAATTTATAATTATTAAAATTTCAAAACTTTATGAAATTTCAATTTACTTAAGTTTAATAATTTGTAAATTCTAGTTTTAATTATTTACTTTATGATATTTGAACTTTAAAAAATATATAAACGTGCATTCATCAATTGCATGAAATGTAAACATATGCACCATTATGCTAACAAATGGACGTAGTGGATACATATTAGCTGTTTGTTAAATAAAATAAAAATAAATAAATAAAAAAAGAAGAAAAAGTCTTACCCACAACAGCACTTTGAGTTTTAAGAAATTCAGTACTCATTCTCACCGCATCTAAGAAACATTCTCTCAATCGTCAATCATCTTCATAGTGACTTATCATTCTCCAACTATGTTTATCGAATTAGAAAAGTCTGTTATCTACAAGTTCTAAATATCATTTGCTATAAGAATTTAAAGGTATGTTTCCCTTATAATCCATATTTGAATGAATTATTTGTTCTTTTTTAATTTTTAATTTTTCTCTTTTCTTTTGCATGTATAGGAGAAGATGTTGGAGATATAATGACAATCAATATCAGAATAGTTCATCGCTTATTGAAACAGAGATGTTTGGAAAAAATTTGGAACAAGTATCTAGATATGCCAAAGGACATGCTTTTGGCCTCAAACTAGTTTGATTTTCTAAATTCAAAGAGCTCGTGGTAGAGTGAAGAGATTAAACTTGTTGAGACTCAACAACCAGTTTAAGACTCAATGGGATTTATATTTCAATTGGAGACCAAGATCTGCAATGCAAGCAACTTATGTGCTTATGATTGATGTTCATTACTATATTTTTTTCTTTTTTTGTTTGTACTAATGTAATTGTTTTTAATAGGTAGTTTGTTAAACCAATATTTCAGTTTTATGGAAATTATTAGCGAGATTTTGGGCTTTAATATTTACATAATGATGTGATCATATGTATTTTCAATTTTGTAAGCAAGTTTTATAATTGAAATTCATTGTAATTAATGTCTTGAAAGTTTTTTTAATATAATTTAGGACAAAATAATAAAAATTAATTTGTTAAATTATAAATATAGCAACGAATGAATTTGCAACCATTAATAATATATATAATTATCTTAGAAATAAAAAAATTGAGAAAAATAATAAATCTTTAATAAAAAATAATAAGATATTTAATAAAAAATAATAAAATGTTTAATAAAAATAAAATATTTAATAAAATTTCATAAAATATATAATGAAAATAATAAAATATTTAATAAAAATATTTATTTTATAAACAAAATATGTAAGAAAAAATCATTAGTGAAAAATATATATTCAAAAAAAAAACTTACAATTTGATAAAATTAATTTATTACAGATTTTGTTACCATTAAGTATTGGTGACAATATTTCCCTTTTTTATTGATAAAATTTCTTATTTTTGGCAACAAAATATTTTGTTGAAAAAAACCTTTAGTTACAATATTTTTATTTCATCGGAAAAAATATTAGGCGACGAAATAGGATTTTGTCACAAAACTTTTAGACGAGGTTAAGGCGACGAATACAATACGAAAATAATTTCATCGAGAAAATATTTTTGCGAGACGAAATCTAAAGTATTAGTGACAAAATATTTTATCACCGAAAGCCTATTTTCTTGTAGTGTTACTTTAAACAGATGTTTGGTAATTGGACTTAATCCAATTAAGGTTTGTGTCGTTTCACACTTCGAGCCTTCGAGATTGAGGTATGAATTAACAGTCATATCCTTAGGGTGAGTTTCAGGGTGTGACAATAGGTATATTAAAATTTATGTAATAAAATGCTCTTTCCGTATAATATAGTTATCTGCATTTTAAAGGAATCTTTGTAAGTTCAATTAAATTTGTAAAGTTGTTTTTTTCATGTCGTTCCTTTTTTTATGGGTTTGCCAATATTATTAGTCCATAATTACAAAACGTTTGATCCTAGAATGCTGGTATGTCATTTGCCTTGAAGGACCTATCATTTTGTAAAGGAACTATCATTGTGATCTTTGCAACTATCATTTTTGTTTATATGTTCTTATGGGGGAAATGCTACCATATTAGAGATACTATGTTGGTTTTTCTTTCAAACTTGGTTCTTGGATTCTTTCACTATTCCTAATCAAGCTTCCTTCCTAGCATTGGAAAATGGAACCAGTTTTGAGGAATTAATCTATTAATGTGACGTTTTGGTGCAATTAGATAAATGACCCAAGAATACCACATGATTCCAAGCTTAATTTGCAATTTCCTAGGTAAAGTAACCCATCTCATTTACATCCAAGTAGTTTACGGTCCACTACAAGCGGTCATCAAATGAGCGTAATATTGCACTAGGAAAATGCTACTTCGAATATCAAGCAGTATACATGAAAACTGAAAATTAATATTTTATACTGTTTTATTTCTTTTTGAATGATTGATAAACTTCTGTTAATTTGTGTGTATAAATATTAAGTTGAAATAATTATGTATTTTCATTCAATATTAAGTAGCAATATGAATATCTTTTCAAAAAAGAATAACAATATGAATAACAATAGAAAAATAAACTAGCAACAACATCCTTAGGTACAAACAACTTAAAATAGTTTTTTAGTTTTACTTCTTATTATTTGACCATGTGATTGAAAAACAATATTTTATTTTAAACTGTTGTGATAAAATATTGCTTCAGTTAGACCATATATTGATTCTTCATTTGTTTTCTAGTAAAAGTTTTTAAAACGAAAGTAAACTAACAAATTTTTTTAAAAATAAGAAGAAATTATTCGCATTGATTTTTTAAAGAAACACTTCAAAAAAAGCAATATTTTAAGTATGAAATTTGAGCAGGAGTGCATTCTATGTTGTTCGTCAACCTACAAAATTCATGCAGAGAAAGCTATCTCGTTCCTAGAAATTAAGAGGAAGAAAAGAAGATATAAGTTTTTCTTAAATTTAGAGTTTTTGTGAAAATATATTTAGAGAAAATTTAGCCAAAATTTATAAATATCGATATATTTTACGTACCAATATATCTATAAATGGGTATTTTTTTATCCTTGCTCTGAAATTTGAAAAGCTATCTCTCTAGGAAATTCGGCCAAGAAAGAAGATATAAAATTTCACATTTGGATGTGGATCGGGTTTCCAATAATCTGCCCCACCCCGATATTAAAATTTCACAAATATCCTTCATATATAAATATGCATTTCCTTTCCTTTCTCTCTATCCTCTAGGGTTTCATATCATACGCACCTCTGTTGATCTCATTTGGGGTTTTAAGCTACCGCCAATCTCATTTGGAGTTTTCAGCAACCGTTGACTTCGGGGATGTGAGTTTGGGAATGTTTCAATCATTCATTGTGAGTTTGGGAATGTGATCCCAAAGGCCTTTTGGCCTTTCGAATTTGAAAGTAATTCAAAATCATGATTTGAAACCAAGATTGATCATTTTATTAATACGTGGATGGAAGATTTTCTCGGTAAGTTGCTCATATTTGAAACTTGTATACATTTTTTTGTGGTTCTCACCTCCCTTCTCTGAAATCTATTTTCCAGGGAGAGAAAGTAAGGGTTTTTGGCCGACTTCATCTCTACTTTACTTTTGATTCTGGCAACTCCAAGTGGGTCTCTCTCTGATTCCTAATTCTAATAGTTTTATCGTTTAGTGTTCTCTCTTTTTTATCCTTTCACTTTGTTTTAGCTGATAAGTTACATAATCAAATTGTTTTCAATTTCTAATACGATGTTGAATTATCATCTTTCATCTTCTCTCACGAATCCAACCATGGCATCATTCTTGATATAGCCTTGAGGACCCATATCTCTAATTTGATACAATTTTAAGGAGTCTTAATGAAATCTCAATTCTCATCCTTTTTTTCCATGATGGATTAAACTTTCCAATGCATTTTGTTTTGTTATGGAATTTTTTATATTCTGGGTCATTTTCTTTTTCGACAACCAAACAATATGAGATGGGAAGATAACATTGTTGATGTAAAGATGTGTGGCAATCGATTAAATAATGACATCTTTTACTGGGTCTGGAGTTGGGAATGGGATTTGTAGACGACAACGGGAATACCCTACCCACCCGGCCCGGGTTTGGAAAACCTTTTAAAATTTGGCTCGGGTTTGGGAAACCTTCTATATGCCACATCCCCGAACCGTCAGGTTCTCCTACTCTTGATGGTTTGAAGCAACATAGTCTATTGGAGTCAATTGAAACCATAATATAATTGTAAAATTTCATAACTTTAGTTAGAAGCCTCAAAATGGTTGAATCTTCATCTTAGTTAGAGCTTGAGAAGATTAGATGTAGGTCGATTTGCATTAGGTCACTATAAAATCTTTAGCTTACAATTTTTCTATCATTTCTCTCTTTATATTTTATTGTTGTTTATTGATTCTTGCATATTAACATCCCCACAACTAAGAAGCAACACATAACTAAGTAGCAACACACAATAACAATATGTACCTAAAAGCCATTCTCATGTAAAAAGTATCATTATACAACACTTCTTTAATGGAAAATTGCACATAAAGTAGTAGGTAAAGTAGTCTCGAATTCTACATGAACACATAAATAATACTGTAAGACAAAACATGCTTATTAACTTAAAATGACTTTTGATATTATAAAGCTTGAACATCTGATGAAGAAGATGTATTTGTATCAAAAAGCAAGACTACATTTGGCGAAGGTAGCATCCGAGGTCAGTCGGTCGGTGATGTCATATTAAACCTCCTTATAATTCTCTTGAGCATAAATCCTTGACACTTTCTAATTCTTTCTAACTCTATGCAACTTCTATATTGGTAGTTATTTATTAAAGTTTATGCATCGTCTTGCCAATGAGCAAATGCATTGATCTCTTCTTGTCGCCCTCTTTTACAACTCGAGTATCAAGAGATCGATGCGCGATTTTCTTTCATGGGCCCGATATGAAATATGTGGCTAAACTTTTCCCTTCTTCGGATCTAGTTTTTCAATATTGGCTTTTCCACATTAAAAAGCTCAATAAGAACTATTCAAAACTATAAACATTTTTTGATAGAATTGGCTTGATTAAGTACTCGGGGTCCAAATGTCAAGTACCTGTACTTGGGTGGTCAAATGTGTTTGAGTCGATGGAAATAGATTTTGAAGTTCCAAAATCACGCGCCATTTTTGCTCGATATTTATCATCTAAAGTATGTTAAGTGATTTGATATCTGATGATAAATTGGTGTAGAATCTTTGAATGTAAGTAAGAAAGAGCTCTCATGACCGGTAGCAATTATGACGCATTTCCCATGTCGGGGAATTCTTCATTTTGGTCATGGATGATATGTTACGAAAGGGTTCCATTAGGAATGAACTCATACACCAACAAAGGTACTTCTTTTTCTAAACAACATCCTAATAGCTTAACAACGTTTCTATGATTGATTTGGGATAGAATGACAACCTCATTGATGAATTGTCTAAGTTTGTCTTCACCCATTATCTTCAACTTTTTAACTGCCACAATTCTTCCATCCATCAGCATTCGTTTATAAACAATACCTTGGCCTCCTTGACCAATAACTCGATTTTCATTATAATGATCAGTGGCTTTCTCTAACTCTTTGAAAGTGAACAATGTGGTTTTATCAACATTTCCTTCACTTGAAGATAATTGTTGTTCCACCATTCTTTTAAAGCATTTCTCCTTGTACTTAATTTTGTTTCTCCTTTTTAGTACTCTGTACATCCACCATGCAAAGATCACCAAAAGCAATATTCCAAGTCCTATTGCTATGCCTACACAAATCACAACAAAGAAAAATGTTACTTTGTCTAGTAATATAAAAATATACTAATTAACTCACAAAATGTTACTTAATAAAGTTCATATCACTCCTCGCTAACATCTATAAACCTAGGAAATATGATCTTACTTTAGGTAAATTAAAATTTATGTGATATTAAGTTGTGTGTATAAATATTAAGTTGAAATAATTATGTATTTTCATTCCATATTAAGCAAGGTTTGAAATATATATTGGTACTTGAATTTTACGGATATATCGGATATAGGTGCACATTTTTACATAAATACGATAAAGCAAAAATTATATAAAATTCATAAAACTACTCTAAAAAAGTTTCAAATATTTTTCTTTTCTCAAAAGCACATTAAAAATTGATGAAATAATACTTATCTTTTGAAAATCTTTTGAAAAATTATCATTCAATGAAAATAATTTGAAAAATATATTATTGAAATTTAGCCATTAAAAACAAATTATTATTATAATTGAGTTTTATTTTTAAAAAATCAGATAATGTTATCTTTGAAAAAATTATCATGAAAATAATTATAATATTAAAATTTTAATATATAGTATTAATTTATCCATTAAAAATAAATTATTGTTATTATTATTATTATATTTGTTATTAATTTATAATTAAAAATATATTAATACTTTATTTCATCAATTAGTAGTAATTTATAAAATATAATAATTTTCACCCCAATTATTTGTTTTTGAAAATTTTAAAAATGAATATGAAAACAATAAAAATGATGTAATGTGATAAGATTTATCGGTAATATATTATTTGAAAGGCATATAATATCAAAAGCTGAGACAATGGGATGGAAAGGAGCTGATTACAATATATGCGACATTTTAAACCGTGATATTAAGTAACAATATAGATAACAATAGAAAAATAAACTAGCTGCCATCCTTACAAACAACGTAAAATAGTTTTTAGTTTTATTTCTTATTATTTCACCACCATGTGATTGAAAAACGTATTTTATTTTAAATTGACTGTTTTCTAGTAAATGTTTTTAGAAAAATAATTTTTTATACCATGCTATTTTTTATTTAATGATTTTTCGTTTCTATATAATTATTTTTAAATATAAGTTGAAATTAAATTAAAATAATTAAAAAGTATGGTGACAAAATATTTCCTTTTCAAATTTTGGAAAGAAAATAGCTTCCAAGTACATCTCTAAATTAATAAAAAAAAGAAAAAAAAGAAGAAGATAGCATGCTATTTTGTGTCTCTTAAATAACTTCTTAAACAATTAGTACTTGTTTGTTTGTTTGTTTGTATTTTATTTTATTTTTTTTAAATTTTCACAAAGATATCCATAATATTCTGAAAAAAAGAAAATCACTTTCAAACTTGAAGTCCGATTCAGTTAATTTTAATTTAATTCTCTTTTGGTTACCTTTTTCTTTTTCTTCTTCCTATTTTTGAAAACAAAAACAAAGATTGCTTCTATGTAACATCATGCCTGATACTTAGTTTCTGATCTTAAATAATTATTCATTTATTTTCTTAAAAAGTTAATCAATTTAAAAAAAAATTAATTAGTAATTTTTCAGTTTAAAATATATTTTCAAATTATTAGCTTTAAAACCATTATATTTATTATAAAGGAAAAAATTGTTATTAATTTTCTTTTTCTGATTTGTACTAGAGGGAAAGGAGAAAAAGAAAGAAGATAGCAACATACCTGGCAACACTGTTATTCACGTGACGGATCAATGATTCTCAAAGCAATTATAAGTTCGTTCCCATTAGAGATATAAGACCGTCCGTTGTCATATGCCGTCACTTCATGTTCAAATAGAAATGATTCAAGAATCTTAGCTCTTGAATTCAGCCAAATGATTCAAAATTAACAATAATAAAAAGTAAATTAAATAAAATTAAAAGAATCGGTAAAGAAAAAGAAAATTGTGTTCAGGAGGCCTGGGAGGGATTTTGCTTGGTATTTTTTTTTTTAAAATAAGTTAAAGATATAAATTCAAAAAATATTTGGCAATCATTCTCATTTTTTCTCAAACAATTACTCATTTTGTACAAAAATATTCTTTTTCACTTCATATATTTAAGGGTGCTTATTAAAAGATTAGTTTGTTTACAGTTTTTGGAAACTATTTTTTTTGTTACTAAAATAATGTTATTTGTGTTTTTAAAAACTGTTTTGAAGAAGAATTTTGAAAAACAAGAGCCATTTCCGAATTGGGTTTGAACACGATTAGTGGTTGTCCTTGACATCCTTGGGGAAGATAAGGGTTGCCTTTATATCCCTGTTGACAACGGCAGGTGAGACTTGATGCCTGAGTGTCAGGTGAACAACGAGCATTACTGCCACAAAAAGATGTGGATGTGTTGAGGTTTGAGGTGGAGGCATTGCATGTTGAGTTGTAAATCCGCCAGTCAAGCACTGCTTGAACATATCCCATATCTTTCACCTCGTGTGGATCTTTTACATTTTCGCTAAACCATACGTGGTCCACCATGAAGGCGTACATGCATTCGTTCTCATCATCAAAGTTGCCTAAAGATACATTGAATGACTGGAGCCCCGGAGGGATTTGGGTTTGGCAACATTGAAAGCCGTAGCAGCTGCTGCCATTTGTTGCCGCAGCTATGCCTTTTTTGCAGAAGGACATGCATCCCCCGATTGTTGAATTATTCTGACTGATGTAGGCCAAGGCGCTGCAGCCGACGGCGGTGAATCTAGTGGAGGTGTCGGAGAAGGAAAAGGGGCCTCCGCCTCCCTCCCAAGGCCGTGTGTCATTTGATGATGATTTGCCGGGACAATCCTGATAAATCAGTACTGGGTTGTTGACCCGGATGGTGCCATGATCTACTGAAACATTCAGCACCTCCACATTCATTCTTTTTCGGGCAGGCTTGGGGATGATGGGTGGGCTGTTACAACACTTCAAACCGTCGTCGGAAGTATAACTATTCGATCCAATTCCGAAGGGGTATGGAATGTCGATGTCTCCACACACTTTTCTGAACACACTTATCCTTTGTAATTTATTTATGACTTTAGTAGTGTTGGGACACCTTCCAAAAAAGAGGCTTATGTACCCCACCTACTAAAAAAATCATGAAAAATATATGAAAATCAGAAAAAGAACAAAAAGAACAAAAAGACTTATGAAATAAGTCAGTTGATCAAATCGAAATCTTGAGTACATTCCAAGGGGCCTTCTTAAAGCCTAATTCCCTAAGTTAATTGGTTGAGAGTCATTGATTTCACTACTTGTTACATGAGACAGAATATGGATTTATTTCATAAGTAGGTGCCTTGGGACTTGTGTTTTTCAAGTTAAGTGTTGGACTAGAAAGTTCAAGGGAACTTAATGCCTAATGCCCTTAACCAACTGGTGGGGAGTTATCGATGTATCTCTGCTACATGGACCATCCTCTAAATACCCTTGGCATTGCACACCTACTGCTTAGCCTTAGTTATTTAATAAAAGGTGTGCTTTTGACATACTCTAGTTCATCATCTATTTTGCAAGTTGAGTTGAGTTTGGTTGGGGGGAGATTTGGTACTTTGTCTATGCTTGGGAGCTAGTCACACATTAATACCAAGGTCCACACAAGAAAGGTTAGATAAGGAATTGGTGACAACCATACCTTGTTCACCATACCATTGGAGACCTTGTCCATTAGAGATAGTAAACACCTTGGGATCCCGATGAAACTCAAATTTAGATAAACCACCGTCAATGCCTTTTGGATAACTTTGGCACCTTCATAACTCCATCTTTGTTTTTATTTGATTGCTTTGGTTTGATTTGTTTTGGTTTGTTTTCATTAGGTTTTAATTATTTTTCATTATTTTGATCAATACTCTCTATATTTCACTTTTTCCACTGCTAAGGGACTGGTGATAAGCTGGTTGGGGGTGTGATTCACCTTTCAGAAAGATGACATTTTTGAACGCTTAATTCACATGCTTTTGGGTCCTTTTGAGCGGCAATTATGCTTACTTAGCCACTTTGACGAGTTGTTGATCTCGAACTCTTGAACTAATGTTTCCTTGGAGAACGTTCTATTTAGAAGCCTTTTTAGGTGTGATTTTAACTCTTGGGAGCATGGAGTGAAGCAATGCGATGTCCACGGACTCAAATGAAGACTTGGGAGAGGAAGAAAAACATCTAAAGTTGAAGAGAACCAATTTCGCTCTCACCAAGCAGTGAGAGCTAGCATGTATTTTTATGATCTTTTGTGATTTATTTCTATTTTTAGGCCTCCTAACATGTTTGTAAAAATTTATGGAAACTATGGAACTTGCCCTAAAAGGCCACACAGGGAGCGTGATTTCGTGTATAGATATAAAGGGGTAGGATAAAAAAACATACAGTGCGATTCAATTGTTACTTTGTTTTTTACTCGTTTGTTTTCCATTCTGTTTATGCATGAGTTACCTTCAATCTATGGCATGCTTCTACCCTAGAATGAGTGAGTAAAATCATATGTTAGGGATAATGCAGATCTAAGACACAAGGTTGAGGGTGATCGACGAGGTACAAGCTTCATACTGAAGGCACATTAATTCAATTGTGAAAAAGTCCCAAATAGGTCAGACCAATCAAGCCTTGAAACATTTCCAAATAACTACACCTTTAAAGATTAAAATGTAAAAAGTAGTGGATTTTATCTCATCTATGTTAGGTATTCGGTTAACATAATTAAATCTTTGAAGGACATTTAGAAACCCACTATAAAACAAATCATAGTCAATTATGCCTTACCAGTAGTTAAGTACTCTATGATTAGCAACCAAATGATCTTGATTAGAACGTTAGATGTACAAAATCTTCCCTAGCGCGCCAAAGCAAAATTATGTGTTGTATATCTAAGTCTATTGAACTCTAATGATACGAGCATGTAAGTGTAAAACTTGAAATTTTCATAATGCGTGGGGAATCATTAATTTATTGTTCTCTTAGTAATTAAAAAAAAATAAAGCTTGTTGCTATTTGCAAAGTGTGCTTCTATTGATAAAGGCGGAACCTTAACCAATCTCTATTAATTAAGAACTATTGACTTATTGCTACATAAAACATACTTTTATAGCGTGCACATCATACTAGTGCATTAAATTATATGTTAGAAGTTAATGATTTTTAATGCTTAACATGTGTGGGATTCCAAGTGGTGTGTATCGCTCGGAGAATTAAATAGTTATGATCTCTTGATTAGGGATGACAATTTTGTGAGTCTTGTGACGCCCTAAAACCTGGGGGTCCGTTGACAACCCGTCAATCCACGGAATACCTTTGTCTCATACCAAGACACCTATACATGAGTAAAAATGGTCACATTGGCCTACACGTCACACTCATCAAATACATCCAACTATATTGCAATAGTTCAAGAGTTGATACATCACTCTTAATACAAACATATATTAAGATTTAAAATTTTAATACATGTTATACAAAATATCTGCAAAGCCACATGTCGGTTTTTCTTCTCAAAAGCGGCCTCTATTAGTATGTCTTCTGAACACTCCATGTACACGAAATAATGATCCTTGACGGGGTGAGCAATGCCCAAATAGTGATAATCTCCCTCATGGAGTTTACTCCACACCTAAGTGCATGCAATGATTCAACATAACCACATTCAAGCAAATACATGATCCTACTTGAATAATATGCGTGCCAATCCATGTCTCGAATTCCTCACCAGGCTCCCTCACACATTCCTAAGCAAATGTGAGAAAAACATCGTTTTCAAAACAAAAGGTTTTTGATCTTGAAACTGTACTACCGAGTTTCGGTAAATATATTGGACTACCCTTCGAGGCGAATTGCTGAATCATTTTTCCGAAACAGTCATGGGTCAGCCTCCGAGATGAACTGTTAGACCACTCTCCAAGCCAATTCTTCAGAAAATCTTCCCTTGAAATTCCTTTCACAACCATTTTCCATTTTCCATTTCTTTCATGCCATGTATTCACACCTAATTTTCTAGGTTGCCCCAGTACATATGAAATGCATTATGCCATTTCCAAACCACACATGCCAATATATCAACTATGCATATATTAACAAAATTTACATACATACCACATGTTATTTAATTCACATCAATAATATCAAAATTAACTCACTTGAGCTAATCAACATTAATCCATTTTAATTTCAATGGCTCTCACACAATTATATTTTATATAGATTCGATATAATATTAACAGATTTAATTTTCATGCATTAACATTTCTTTGCACAACTCAAGCCATTCAATTCAAAGCGATATTTTGCTTGAAACACACATCAGACCATTTTGGTCCCGTCGAATAAGCCGTGATTGTTTTTAACAGTCCCAAATTGAGCAGATGGCCATTTCCGGCCCAACAACACCCAAACCATAATTTATTGCATAAATTATAACACATGGACCAATAGCAGTAGTAATTAGTCTCGGGATTGCCCAAAACGGGTCCCAAAAATTTCAACAATTCAGTCCCAAGTTTTGGGATCGACCAAACGGCCATTCACGGCCTCAAACACTCCAAACCATTTACACGGCTCTTAAAACCGAAAATAACCTAGTAGGAGAAGACCCTTACCTCTTGGAGTTGTCGAAACTCCACAACGGTAATCGCGGCGTAGTGTGGCGCCCCCCAAATCAGATGTGCGTTGACTACTGTCAACCGCGAAACGCACCATGAATGTCGGGTGACCCGACATCTCTCACGAAAATCGGGCAGAGTCTCCTTTGTACGGGGAGCTCTACCCAAATACAAAACCTGTCCCAAACAGTTCAATATGACATATCCATGAGTAAAACGGCCACTTGGGCCCACAAACCAATACTCATCCAAATAAATCCAAACTATATACAATAGTTTCAAGAGGTAATAAAATTATCCTTATACATCATATATCAAACTTAGAGAGTTCTAATACATGTGTACATAACAAAACCAAAGCCACAACCCGGCTTGTTTCTAAGACGGCCTCTAGGATGAGCCGTCTCTGGCGCTCCTGTACACGAAAATAATATCCCTCAGCCAGGGAGTGAGCGCTATCGCGCGATAGTGGAATCACCCTAAATGGGTTACTCCCCACATAAGTGCATATGCAATGCTCCAAAGTAAACACACATTCAAGCAAATTCGTGATCCTACTTGAATGTCTAAATGACCAACCCACGTCCCGAGTCCTCACCAACTCCCTCACACTTGCCTAAGCCATGTATGAGAAAACATCTTTTTCAAAACAATTCTTGTTGTTTTCGAAACTATACTATCGAAGTATCGATAAAAATATGAGACTACCCTCCGAGGCGAATGTGTTGGAGAACCTTCCGAAACAGTCATTGTCCTCATCCGAAATGATCGTGGCGAGTCTCTAACCCCATTCTCGGGAAATTCATCTGTAAATTCCCTTCAAAAAAGCGTTTTTCGTTTTTCTTTCAATTTTTCATGTCATGCACTCACGTAATTTCTAGGCTACCCCAGTGCATATGAAATGCATTATGCCATTTCACACAATATATATACAACACATGCAAATATACCATCATGCATATATTTACATAATTTAATTACACCACATGCAATTCAGCAATATCAACCATCACCCAAATTAGCTCGCATCAGGCTAAACCACGATCATATTGATGGCCCGTACACACGATTATATCCATAATTGAACAAATCATTATTTTCATTCCTTAATGGTTTCTATATTAATACAATTGTATCCTATATAATTGTGACATCTTATTAATACAAGAAGTTCGTGCATTAATCTATCCATTTCCACACAAATCAAGCCATTCATTTCATCAATTTCAAGCACCCAACACATGGACGTTTTTGGTTCATTTCACACAAACATGGGACTATTTTTACAGTCCCAAAACAGTGCAAGTGGGCTATCCACGGGCAGCCCACTCCTCCTACATTGGTTCCCTCGTAACCAAATTCTCATGGCCATTCCCGCCTCACACACACAAAAACACAATTTTTAATGCATATCACACACAAGTAGCCCCAATGCTGGATCGTGAACTGGTCAATCGAGCCCAATAAATACCTCTACACCGTCCCATGTTCTTGGGATCGATCAAACTGGCTATCCCTTACTCGCCTCAAACCAACTCAAACATTACAAAACACTTAAATAAAGTGTAAAACAAAGCAGTGACGAAACCCTTACCCTCACAGAGTTTGTCTAAACCTCAAAACCTGTCTACATTGCCCCTCTCGTCGCTATTTTAAACAACTTCCCTTCAAGCCCGAAGAAACTGACTAGTCCGATCGATCGAAATCCCAGAGAGTAATGCACTCTCTCTAGAAACACAAAAACCTCAAAACCTAACTTTCTGCTCTTTTCTCGCTCTTCCCCACGCTTTGGTCTCAATTTGAAGGTGTATGGTTTAATACTATCGGCTATTTCGCCTTTTCCTCATTTAAAATTTTCAAAATGACATCTTACGTCCCTTCTTTCCACTATTTTGACACTGCACCATCTCGCCTTGCATCCGCTTCCATCATTTCTACTCACGCAACTCGCTTAACATGAAGACATGTTATACGCGACTTTTGTCACATCAAATGTCGCTTTACTTTGACCATACTAATGTTCAAACTGCAAATTCGACCGTCTTCGAATTCGACGTGGTAACTAGATTTCGAGAGACGATTCCAACAGTGAAATCCGTTTCATCATCCGAGATCTAGAAAAATTTTGGATTTTTATCAAAATTACGATTTTGCCCTTTTTCCATAAATTGGAATTTTCTCGGGTCTTACACGTAGCCCTTGCAGCGTAGAACAACTTTGCTTAAATTTCGATTTAATCCCGACACCCGTGCCGAAATTCCTGCAGGTTTCAGCCTTCTCTCTCTAATTTGAAAACCCCTTCACCGGACGCTTTCAGCCCAAAATGAGAAGAGTATCGTTTCTTTCTCTTTTGTTTTTATTCCCCTTAGCGTCTCATTGCATCATTGCCATCATTAAATTTCATCGATTTCTTATCCACTTAATCCACCAACTTTGACTTTTCTACCAAATTGTGAGATGCCATTACGTCCACGCGCCCCACACTTGAGCTCAAGTTGACTCCATTCTCGCACCCGATACGTGGCACACCATACCACTCAAACGTGTCGCTCGCTCTCGCACTACGCCAAGGCTCGAAAAACACGCAAATCCCGACCGCCCCTAACTCGACGAAATTCGACGTGGTAGCTAGATTTCGCGAGACGATTCCAACGATGAAGTTTTTTTCGTCATCCGAGATCTAGAAAAATTCCAAATTTTGACCAAAATTATCATTTTGCATTTTTTCAGAAAATTAGGATTTTCTTAGGGTTTCACATGTTTACTAGGTCACTTGGCCTTATCGAGAAGGGTTTAGGTTAATGCTAATTGGGTTTGGGATTAAAATTAGAACTGGTAATATGGGTTGAGCTCGATAGGTCAGCCCACTTTAGCCCAAATTTTTTAAGGGTTGGGTTATAAAATTTAAGGCCCGAATAAAATCGGGCAAATTTAGCCCGACCTGTTTTGGCTCATGACCTATATGAGTTTGGCTCATGTACTCGATTAGTTTGATTGACCAATTTTTTATTTAATTTTTTAAAATAACTTTTGGCACTGTAAATTCCTTTTAAAGATTCCATCTATAAAATTTAATATTTTGGTTGCCTCTTTATAGTAGGGGTTTTAAAAATAATAATTATTATAATATATGATTAATATATTAAACTTTGTTGTTTTAACTATTTTATTTTCAATTTCTAAATGTATATTTTTAATATAATTTATATGATAATTTAATATTTAAAAAATCTTATACGAAAATTTAGAATGAAATAAATTATAGTTTTAATATTAAATATATTTTTATTTATCTCATTAAGCTTATTTTAAATATTTATAATTTCATTATTTTATTTATCCTTTAAATTTTATTCAATAATATATGCTATTTTTTTATAAATGAAGCTGTACTAGTTTATAAATTAAATTAAATTTAATAACTAAATTATCAGTATATTTTAAATAATTTTATTACTTAAACTAGTGTTAATAAAGTGAAACAATGTTATTTTAAAATAATTAACAAAAATTATAAGGTATGTACTAAATTTCTTTCCTAATATGGTTATATATTTTAGTAATATAGATTTTCAAACAACATGATATTTAATTATTATACTATTGAGATGCAATTTTGGAAAATATTTTTATTCCAAACATAAATAAAATTTATGTTGTTAACATTTTAAATTAATTAATTGATGATGATAATTCAAATTATCCAGCCTTATAACGTGAAAACACATGTTATTATTGGATATAATGAAGATAATGATGAAGATTAGATGCATATGATATTTTATTTGATACTTTTGAGTTGTTTTTATCAAATATGTTATTAAGTTGTTACTTTATTGTATTTGTACTATTTAACTAGTAAGTTTGATACTTTAGTTATAATAATGTTATAACATTATTTATTTATTTAAGTTTGTTTATTATTATTATATTGTTTAGACTCAATCATTTTATATATTAATTATTATTATATATTTGTAAATTATTTATTTTTCTTTTAATGATAAATTTGTAAAATTAATTTTTTAACATTTTTTATTGTTTTGACTTGTTTTAGCCCGTTTTGGTCCGTAACCCGCATGAGCTGGGTTGAACTGATCGAAAATTAACCCAAATAAAAATGTGTCAATTTAGCCCAACCTATTTTGACTCACAACCTGAATGGGATTTCAAGCTAAAATGCACAAATTGACCAAGCATCGACGTGAATTAAAATCTATAACATGGATATGGATCGGGTTTCCCCAACCCGATATTAAACTTTCACAAATATCATTCATATATAAATATGCATTTCCTTTCCTTTATCTCTCTGTCCTCTAGGGTTTCATATCATACGCACCTCTGTTGATCTCATTTGGGGTTTTGCTACCGCTAATCTCTATTGAGTTTTTTGTGAAGAAATCAAGCGACTTCTTGAATGTGAGTTTGGGATGTTTCAATCATTCATTGTGAGTTTGGGAATGCTTCAGAGGTGCCTTTACCGAATTTGAAAAGTAATTCCAAAAAATCATTCAAAACCAAGATTTGATCATTTGTCTCGTGGATGGAAGATTTTCTGCAAGTGAGCATATTTGAAACTTGTATACATTTTTTTTGTATGTTCTCACCCCTCTCCTCGAAATCTATTTTCCAGTGAGAGAAAGCAGGGGTTTTTCGCCGACTTCATCTCTACTCAACTTTTGATTCGCAACTCCAAGTGGGTCTCTCGATTCCTAATTTAATAGTTTTATCGTCGACCTTCTCTTTTTTTCTCCTTTCACTTTGTTTTAGCTGATAAGTTACATAATCAAATTGTTTTCAATTTCTATGCGATGTTGAATTTTCATCTTTCATCTTCTCTCTCTGAATCCAACCATGGCATCATTATTAAGTATAGCCTTGAGGACCCATATCTCTAATTTGATACAAATTTTACGGGTCTTAATGGAATCCCACTCTCACATCATTTTTTCATGATGGATTAAAATTTCAATGCATTTTTGTTTTGTTATGATTTATTCTCTTCTTCTTGGGTCATTTTCTTTTCTCAACAACCAAACAAGGAGATGGGAAGATAACATTGTTGATGTCAAGATGCTGTGTGCCAACCGACAAATAATGACATCGATGTGTGCCCGGTTTGTAAAACCTTAGGGAAATTTTGGCCCGGCTCGGGAAACCTTCTATATGCCTTGTCCCAAACCCGTCCGCTTCATATTCTACTCTTTGATGGTTTTGCAAGCAACATAGTCTATCGGGAGTCAATCAAACCATAATATAATTGTAAAATTTCATAACTTTAGTTAGAAGCCTCAAAATAGTTGAATCTTCATCTTAGTTAGAGCTGAGAAGATTAGATGGTAGGCTCGATTTGCATTAGGTCACTATAAAATCTTTAGCTTATAATTTTTCTATCATTTCTCTCTTTATATTTTATTGTTGTTTATTGATTCTTGCATATTAACATCCCCACAACTAAGAAGCAACACATAACTAAGAAGCAACACACAATAACTATATGTACCTAAAAGCCATTCTCGTGTAAAAAGTATCATTATACAACACTTCTTTAATGGAAAATTGCACATAAAGTAGTAAGAAAAGTAGTCTCAAATACTACATGAACACATAAATAATACTATGTTAATAAAGCATGCTTATTAACTTAAATGACTTTCTTGATATTATAAAGCTTGAACATCCGATAAAGAAGCTGATGTGGCTTCGTATCCAAGCAAGATTATGTTTGAGCCGAAGGTGTGTCCCAAGGCCCAAATAATTCAAGTGATGTTCATATTCAAACTCCCTATGCTAATTTCTCGAGCACATGTAAACTTCTTGACACTTTCTGTAATTCTTTCTAACTTATGGCAACTTCTATCATTGTTGGTCCTTGTACTTCCCATTAAAGTTTATGCATCGTCTCCTCGCTCAAATGAGCAAATGCATTGACTTCTCTTGTTTGCCCTCTTACAACTAATATCAAGAATATCCTGACAAACCATTTTCTTTTCATGGACGATATGAAATATGTGGCTAAACTTTTCCCCTTCTTCGGGATCAGTTTTCAATATTGGCTTTTCCCCCCGCTAAGCCTTAATAAGAACCATTCCAAAACTATAAACATCACTTTTTTCAGTAAATCGCTTCTGATTGAGTGCTCCTAGGGTCCAAATATCCAAAAGTAAATCTCCCGTGACTTGGGTGGTCAAATGTGTTTGGTCGATGGAAATAGATTTTGTGTTCCAAAATCACTACTCTCGTCATATTTATCATCTAAAGATATTAGTCGACGGATATCTCGATGATAAATTGGTTTAGAAGTCAATGTGGTAAGAAAATACCAGAACTTCCGCAGCAATTAAACGCATTTCCCATGTGGGAACGTGGAATTCTATTGGGTCATGGATATGTTTTGGAAAGTGGTTCCATTAGAATGAACTCATACACCAAACAAAGGTACTTCGACTCTAAACAACATCCTAAGAAGCTTAACCACATTTCTATGATTATTTGGGGGATGGGCATATCTCATTGATGAATTGTCTAAGTTTGTCTTCACCCATTATCTTCAACTTTAATCAAGGATAATTCTTCCATCCATCAACATTCCTTTATAAACAATACCTCGCCTCTCGAATTAATAACCTCGATTTTCATTATAATGACTGGCTTTCTAACTCTTCTTTCGAAGTGAACACGTTTTATCAACATTTCCTTCACTAAGATAATTGTTGTTCCACCATTCTTTTAAAGCATTTCTCCTTGTACTTAATTTTGTTTCTCCTTTTTAGTACTCTGTACATCCACCATGCAAAGATCACCAAAAGCAATGTTCCAAGTCCTATTGCTATGCCTACACAAATCACAATAAAGAAAAATGTTACTTTGTCTAGTAATATAAAAATATACTAATTAACTCACAAAATGTTACTTAATAAAGTATATATCACTCATCAACTTTTATAAACATAGGAAGTATGATCTTACTGTAAGTATATTAAAATTTATGTGATAAAATGCTCTTTCCTTATAATTTAATAATCTACATTTTAAAGGAATACTTTTAAGTTCAATTAAATTTGTAAAGTTGTTTTTTTCTCTTCATCACTTCCTTTCTTCTTATGTGTTTGCCAATATTATTAGTCCATAATTACAAAAAACATGCGGATCCTAGAGTACCGTGTATGTCACTTCAGGCCTTCCTCGTAAAGGAACATTCATTGTGATACGCAAACTATCAATTTCCGTTTCTATGTTCTATGGAATGCTACCATCTTCTAGAACTCTATGTTGTCTTTCAAACTTGGTTACTGGATTCTTACACTACCCCTAATCGTTTCCTTCCTAAAGGCATCTAAAATGGAGCCAAGTTTCGAGGAATTAATCTATGCAAAATTATTGTGACCTTTTTGGTGCAATTGGAAAGCTAAATGACTCAAAATACCAGCACATTATTCCACGCTTAATTTGTAATTTCCTAGTGAAGGTGTTGCCATATAATTTCTGTCAAATGAAAGTCATATTGCACCAGGAAAATGCTACTTCGAACATCAAACAGTATACATGAAAACTGGAAATGAATATTTTATCTTCATTTTTGGCTTCTCTTTAATGATAATAAACTTTCACGATTTTAATTTGTGTATAAATATTAAGTTGAAATAATTATGTATTTTGATTCAATATTAAGTAACAATATGAATATCTTTAAAAACAAAAAGAGTAACAATAGAAAAATAAACTAGCAACATCCTTAATTACAAACAACTAAAAATAGTTTTTAGTTTTATTTCTTATTATTTGACCATGTGATTGAAAAACAATATTTTATTTTAAACTGCTGTGATAAAATATTGTCGGAGTTAGACCATATATTGACTGTTGTTTTCTAGTCAACGTTTTTAGAAAAAAAGTACACTAACAAATTGTTTTTAAACGAATAAGAAATTATTTCCATTGATCTTTTTTTAAAGAAACACTAAAAAAAAAAAAAAAAATCAATATTTTCGTATGAGCTGAGCATGCACCGGCTGAATTCTAGGTTGTTACCTGAAACTACAAAATTCATGTACAGAGCTAAAAAGCTATTTCTCGTTCCTAGAAATTCAGAAGGAAAGAAGATTTAAATTATTTTCTTCAATTTAGGTTTCTTGTGAAAATATATTGAGACAGAAAATTTGACTATATAACTGCAACTTTTCACTGAAATTCTGTAATTTTTATAAAAAGAAGAAAAAAAAAGTATTTTTAACTGTTTTTTTTATATCTCCTTTTTACTGTTTTTTCTTCATCATTCCTTCATAATACATTAAGTTTAATTCCTAACTAAAATATTATTAATATGGTTTTAGGAAAATAATAATTTTATTTAGTGTTTGGGGAGTGTTTTTGAAAATAATGGCGAAATATTATTTTTAAAAAAAATTGTTTTATATCCTCTGAAACAAGAACAAAGTTGAGAAACTTAGAACCCTACTTAAAAATATTTATAAAACAAATTTAAAAAGCATTTCATCTATACTATTTTTATTCGTTGATTTCCCCGTTTCTATATAATTATTTTAAATAACTTTTTTTCTGAAAAGATTATTTTAAATACCTTAAAATTAAATAAAAATAATTGAAAATTATTAAAGATTATGGTGACAAAACATTTTATTTTGTATGTGGTGATTCCAAGAAGTAATCCCTTTCAAAATTGTAAAGAAAATAGCTTCCAAGTATATCTCTAAATTAAAAAAAGAAAAGAAAAGATAGCATGCTATTTTGTCTCTTAAATTACTTCTTATATAATTAATACTTTTTTTTTTAATTTTCAGAAAAAGATATCCATAATATTTTGGAAAAAAAATTTCTTTCTCAAACTTGAAAAACCCACGATTCAAGTTACAATTTTAATATACCCTTTTTTGGTTACCTTTCCTCTTTTCTTTTCCCAATTTTGAAAACAAAAAAACAAAGATGGCTTCTATGTAGCATGCATGCCTGAAATGCTTGCTCTTAAATACAATTATTCAATTTTTTTAAAAAAATTTTGATTAATATTTTTTCAATTAAAAATATATTTTAAAAATAATTATCTTTCAAGATAAATCTTAAAAAAAAACATTATATTTATGTTGAAATTGTTATAAACGAAAAAATTGTTATTAATTTTCTTTTTCGGATTTGTACTGGAGGGAAGAGAGAAAAAGAAAGAAGATAGCAACATACCGGGCAACACTGCTATTCCGTCGCCAGTTGGATCAATGATTCTCTCAAAGCAATCATAAGTTCCGTTCCCATTAGGAATGCATACCGTCCCGTTGATATATGTCGTAACTTCATGGTTCAAATAGAGAAATGATTCAAGAATCTTAGCTCTTAATTAAGCGAAATGATTCAAAATTAACAATAATAAAAAGTAAAAATTAAATAAAATTAAAAAGAATCGGTAAAAAGAAAAAACAAAACAACACAAGAAAATTGTGTTCAGGAGGCCTGGGAGGATTTTTCTTGGTATTTTTTTTAAAAATAAGTTAAAGACATAAATTCAAGAAATATTTGGTCAAAAATCTTAAAATGATCTGAAATTTTTGTAACGTTTTCATTCTTATGTTTTTTGCTTAAACAATTGCTCATTTGGTACAAAAATGTTATTTTTCACTTTATATTTAAAACAAGTAGGGCACTAACTTTTATAAAATGAGGTAAAAAATAAAATTAGGGCCACAACAGTATGTTTTCATTTGGTTCTTTTTTTTTTTTTTTTTTTTTTGGTCCTAAAAAATCTCAAAGAACACTAAATTCAGAAAACACTGTTTGATTCAAAAACATGAATCAAATTTACAGTTTTTGAAAACTGTTTTTGTTCTGGAAAACAAGGAGAACAAGAATTTTTTTTTTTTTTTTGTTATGAAAAACATTAAATTCAAAGATTAATAACAGTTTTTAGGGAATACCACAAATAGTATTTTATGTGTTTTCAAAAATTGTTCTTAAAAACAATTTTTAAAAATAAGATCGAGACCCTTAGATTTTCGAATCGGGTTTTTGAAAAAAGTACTCTTATAATCAAGAGAAATTCTATTTACACCCCCCTCTTTTCTCTATACACCCCATTAGAGAGATGGGGAGTAAATATGGGGTGTGTGTGATATGGGGTGTGTAGAGAAAAGATGGGGGTGTAAATAGAATTTCTCATAATCAAATAACCCTAAATTCAAATAACTTACAATTACCTGATTGCTCTTGACATCCTTGGGGAAGATAAGGATTGCCTTCATAACCCTGTTGACAACGGCAGGTGAGACTTGATGCCTGAGTGTCAGGTGAACAACGAGCATTACTGCCACAAACAGAAGTGGATGTGTTGAGGTTTGAGGTGGAGGCATTGCATGTTGAGTTGTAAATCCGCCAGTCAAGCACTGCTTGAACATATCCCATATCTTTCAATTCTGTCTTTTTTACATTTTCGCTAAACCATAATTGGTCCACCATGAAGGCGTATTTGCATTCATCAAGATGATCAGTAGAAGCAGTACCATTAGAATAGGTTTCCAAAATTGTAGTGAAGGACTGGAGGCCAGAAGGGACTTGGGTTTGACAACATTCCAAGCCATAGCAAGTGCCGTCTGTTGCCGCAGTCGTGCCTTTTTTGCAGAAGGTCATGCACCCCCCAACTACTTCATTATTCTCCAGTCTGATGGAGGCCATGGAGCTACAACCCACAGCAGTGAATCTAGTAGAGATGTCGGAGAATGAATAGGGGCCTCCGCCTCCCTCCCACGGCCGTGTGTAATTTGATGGTTTGCCGGGACAATCCTGATAAATCAGTACTGGGTTGTTGACCCGGATGGTGCTATCATCTACTGAAACATTCAGCACCTCCACATTCATTCTTTTCAGGAAAGGCTTGGGAGGATGATGGGTGGAGTTGTCGCAAGTTACTTCGAACCATTCATCAAAGTAACAGTCAGCAGATCCGATTCCGAAGGGGTATGGAATGTCGATGTCTCCACACTTTTCTTCACAACCAGGCATCGCTAGAGCTGCTGCTGCTAATACCTTTGCTTTAGCCAAGCCAGTAATCAAGGGAGATTCAGCACCCATTGAACATTACTCATCATTCTCAACTATGCTCTCTTTGGTTGGTTCTCCAATTGAGACTCGTATTTATGCAGCGAATTAGTAATAAAGCATCTTGAAAAAAAATACCCCAAATATCTCATGCTAGCTAGTCAACTGAGGAAGTCAAGCTTAGTTATTTCCTACATGTTTTCTCCGTCGCCATCATGGAATTATGGAGCAACCTGCAGCAGGGACCACTGCTAGACCAATAGAGGATTTTCCATGCTATTTGGTGAGGGTCTTCGTAAACGCAAAAGTAATTGGAAATAATTGAGCGCAACTATAGGAGTCAATAATATAAATATATAATAGCATTGATAGTCGGTGTGTATTCAAATAACGGAAGGCTTCTTTCTAATATATGAACTTTAGGGCCACTTAGGCAATCCCTTTTAAAAGTGTTTTAAGGCCAAAAACACTTTAAAGTATTTTTAGGACAAAAAAGGTGTTTGGTATTATTTTTAAAAATGCTTTTGAAATCTTAGAAAAATATTGGAGTGTTTTTTCGAGAAGCACTGGAGATGTGTTTTTTTTTTTTAAATACTTCGAAAGTTTTTTGGATATACCAAAACTTTTCTTCACACTTTTCTTCACAATCAGGCATCGCTAGAGTTGCTGCTGCTGCTGCTGCTGCTGCTGCTAATACCTTGCTTAGCCACAGTAACAAGGAGATCTGAAGCACCCATTGAACACTACTCATCATTCTCAACTATGCTCTCTTTGGTAGGTTCTCCAATTGAGATTCCTATTTATGCAGGGAATTAGTAACAAGCATGTTGAAAAGTAAACCTATTTTTTATTTTCTGTCAAATTTTTCTTTACTTTCACTTTTTCTCTCCATTTTCTTTACTTAACTACTTTTTGGTTCCAATTCCCGGTTCCAAACCAAGCCCAAATATCTCATACTAGTCAACTGAGGAAGTCTAAGGGGCAGTTTCACAGCTTCTTATAACAGCTTCTAACCAAAATGTTTTTTTATAACATGCCATATAGGTATAAAAAACACTTTTTTTTTTAATACATTTTAGTTTTAACGTAATAAATTATTCTCATTAGAAAGAACCTGACCCTTCACTATGCACTTTTAAATGCTTGATACAGTGAGTGGTTGAGCTAGGCACATGATGTGAGTTGGTATAAAAACACTTTTATATCTTTAAAATTACTTAAAAGAACATTTAATATTTAATTATAAAAATACAATATCATAATAAATAAAAAATTTTATTACAAAAATATATAAATACATATAAAAATTTATATTAATAAAACCTAAAATAACTATTTTAAGATTATAAAAATTTTAAAAATATTTACATAAATTTGAATTAATGAATAAAACATATATAAATATTTGTATTAATAAACCTAAAATAATTATTTTTAGTTTTTTGTTATTATAAAACATTTACAAAAAGATTTAAACTAATGAATAAACATACATAAAATTTGGTATTAATAAACCGTACAAAATTATTACTAAGGATTTTAAAGAATACCAAGCCAACGGAACACACAAAAAGTAAAAAGAAAAAGAAAAAGAAAAAAAGGAACTTACTTGGAGTTGGGAGAGTAACAAAAAAATCTAATGTGGTTGAGTGGATATTCTTTTTGACAATTAAGTATTTTCTTACAATATAATAAAATGTCTCTATTAGGACTCCCTCCCCTTCTTGGATGTCCTATTTTTTTAAATTTTGAATGTTTTATCAACTAAGTTAGACATGTGAAGATTCTTGATTCTTGGAGGAAAAAGAGAGTGAAAAGAAGTTAAAAGTATAGAGAAAGAAAATAATACAATGGAAAAATAATTAGATATTAAGAAAATATAATTAAATTTTTAGAAGGAATGTAATTAGCATTATTGGAATATGTGGAATTGACATGTTTTTTTTAACACATCTCCTAAGTGCTTTCTCAAAAAAACACTTTGGGTTCTTTTGAGGTTTCAATAACGTTTTTCAAAATTCTATCAAACTCTTTTTTTCAAAAAAACCTTTAAGAGTGTTTTCCTACATGTTTTCTCCGTCGCCACAATGGAATTATGGAGCAACCAGCCGGGACACTGCTACACGTTTTCCACTGCTACTTCGCTAATCGCAAAATTTGACAGTGTTCTTTTTTAAAACATCTCATAAGTGCTTCTCAAAAAATCACTTTAAGTTCTTTTGAGGTTTCACAATGGAATTATGGAGCAACCAGCCGGGACCACTGCTACACGTTTTCCATGCTATTTGATAGTCGGTGTGTATTCACAGAACCGAAGCTACTTTCTAATATATGGACTTTAGGGCCACTTTGGCAATGCCTTTTAAAAGTGTTTTTAGGCTAAAAACACTTTAAAGTATTTTTAGGATAGAAAGGTGTTTGGTAATATTTTTAAAAAAGCTTTTGAAATTTTAGAAAAACATTGGAGTGTTTTTTCGGAGAAGCACTTGAAAAAAACCTCAAAAAGTTTTTGGGTATACTAAAAATATCTATTTATTTATCCTTAAATATCTAATTATTTTCTTTAAAATATCTATTTATTTTATTTAAAAATCTGAATAATAAGATATATTTTTAAAATTAAATAATTCAAATCTTTTGTAAATATTTTTAAAAATTTCTATAACCATAAAAATAATTATTTTAAGTTTTTATTGATACAAATGTTTACATATTTATTCATTAATTCAAAGCTTTTTGTAAATATTTTTATAATCATACAAATTAATATTTTAGGTTCTTATTAATACAAATGTTATGCATGCTCATTTATTAATTCAAATATTTTAAAAAAATGTTTATAATCATAAAAATAATTATTTATGTTTTTATTAATACAAATATTTATATATGTTTATTCATTAATTCAAATATGTTTGTAAATATTTTTAAATTTTATAATCATAAAATAGTTATTTTAGTTTTTAGTAGTATGAATTTTTATATGTATTTATATATTTTGTAATAAATTTTATATTTGTTATAATATCCTATTGTTGTAATTATGAGAGCCCAAGACAACAAACAGATTATATCGTGGCATGTTCTGCAACCAGAGTCACAGGCATCTCACCAACATACTATCAAATTTCAGGCGCTTTAAACTAATTTATTAGCGGTATTAACTCAAATGTTGTATCATCTATGGTTTTTACCGAATTTATACATGTGTTTCTATTCCGAGAATTTTATTTTGGGATAGTTGAACTTCAAAAAAATAAAAATAAATAAATAACAAAATCTTCAAAATTCTGTCTAACGATTATTAAAGTTTTTAGAATTAAGATAAATAAACTGATATTACTTCGAACCATTCATCAAAGTAGCAACAATTCGATCCAATTCCGAAGGGGTATGGAATATCGCTGCCTCCACACTTTTCTTCACAACCAGCATCGCTAGAGTTGTCGTCGTCGATACCTTGCATGTTACGCAGAATAAGGAGATCCTAAGCACCCATTGAACACGCTTCATCATTCTCAACTATGCTCTCTTTGGTAGGTTCTCCAATTGAGATTCGTATTTATGCAGGGAATTAGTAACAAGGCATGTTGAAAAAGTAAACCTATTTTTTATTTTCTTGTCAAATTTTTCTTTACTATCACTTTTTCTCTCAATTTTCTTTACTTACTACTTTTTTGGTTCCAATTCTCGCTTTCAAACCAAGCCTAAGTATCTCATACTAATCAATCGAGGAAGTCCAAGGACAGCTTTTATACCTTTCTTATAACAGCTTCTAACCCAAATGATTTTTTTATAACATAACATTTTTTTTACTATACTTTTACTAACGTATTAAATCGTTTCACTGTAACTCAACTCAAAGCCCCCTTCATCGTGTCCTTTAAATGTTTGGAAACATTGACTAGGCATCTATGAGTTGATATAAAAACATTTTTATATCTTTAAAATTACTTAAAAGAACATTTAATATTTAATTATAAAAATACAATATCATAATAAATAAAAAATTTTATTACAAAATATATAAATACATATAAAAATTTGTATTAATAAACTTAAAATAACTATTTATGATTATAAAAATTTTAAAATATTTACATAAATTTGATAATTAATGAATAAAACATATATAAATATTTGTATTAATAAACCTAAAATAATTATTTTGTTTTGTTATTATAAAATATTTAAACTAATGAACATATACATAAATTTGTATTAATAAACCCCACTATTAATATGATTATAAAGAACACCAAGGCAATGGAACACACAAAAGCAAAAAAATAATAATAATAAAATAAAATAAAAAAGGAACCTACTTGGAGTTGAGTGAAATAACAAAAAAATTTATGTGGTTATGGATATTCTTTTTGACAATTAAGTATTTTGTTACAATATAATAAAATGTCTCCACTAGGACTCCCTCCCCTCCCTCGATGTCCTGCCTTTTTAAATTTTGAACGCTTTATCAACTAAGCTAGTCATGTGAAGATTCTTTATTCTAGGAGGAAAAAGAGAGTGAAAAGAAAATAAAAGTATAGAAAAAGAAAATAATTCAATGGAAAAATAATTAGATATTAAGAAAATATAATTAAATTTTTAGAAGGAATGTAGTAAGTATTATAGGAATATAAAAAAAATTTAACAGTGTTTTTTTTAAATATCTCCTTAGTGCTTCTCGAAAAAACACTTTAATTTCTTTTGAGGTTTCAATAATGTTTTTCAAAATTCTATCAAACTCTTTTTTTCTCCAAAAAAAAAAAAATCGCAAGAGTGTTTTTATGCCTAGAACCACTTTTAAAAACACTGTGAGCTGTTTGGTTATTTCACATACTTTCGCCACTGTACTTACCCGAGCACCCAACCAGACCTTGACCAAAAGAACAATGCACCTGATAGATACACGTCAGTCATGATAAGTCGTTAAGATATTTCCTAAGATAATTACGACGATTTTGATTTATTATTTAATCTTTCGATCAATTAACCATTCAGAGCCTTCGCAAAAAGAATCGAAAAGTTAATCGATAGGAATCAGTAATATATGATAACATTGATGTTTCAGTGTGTAATCAAATAACCGAAGGCTAATTTGTTTTATATATGGACTTTACTCAACCTATATTACTTAGAATCTTGAATTATCAAACATAAGGGCCTACCAAAGGTTTTGTACATATCTTTTAAAAGAGAACATGGCCCACGACAAAAAAGACTTCTAAGTTTTCTAGACCAAAGAAGACACGTTTCTTTCTTTGTAGCTTCATGTTATGGTCGTCTAAGATTTTTTTGGTCCCAAATTAAAATTTGGCATATCCACAATGGGTTAAAGTGGTAACCCCACGTTTCAGAAGAAATGATAAAAGTATCTGCATCCATTTGAATGCTCCATGAAAAGTCCAGCGTATTTTTTGAAAATTTTAAATTTTTTAAAGTTAAACAAAGTTTTATCGTGGCGACAGCCGAGATATTTATTCAAGACAGAGTTTCTTTAAGGAACAAGACTCCATTCGTCGAAGTAGCAACTATTCGATCCAATTCCGAAGGGGTATGGAATGTTCTTGTCTCCACACTTTTCTTCACAATCAGCCATCGCTAGAGTTGCTCCTCCTCCTGCTGCTAATACTTTGCTTAGCCATAGTAACAAGCAGATCTGGAGCACCCATTGAACACTACTCATCATTCTCCACTATGCCTCGGCTGGTAATCGAATTGAGACTCGTATTTATGCAGCGAATTAGTAATAAAGCATCTTGAAAAAACATACCTCAAATATCTGATGCTAGCTTGAATAACCGAGTAAGTCAATATAAATATATAGTCCGTGTGTATTCAAATAACGGCTACTTAATATATGGACTTTAGGGATACTTTTCAGCAATGCCTTTTAAAAGTGTTTTTAGGCTAAAAACGCTTTTAAGTATTTTTAGGATAAAAAATGTGTTTGGTAATATTTTTAAAAACGCTTTTGAAATCTTAGAATAATATTGAAGTGTTTTTTCCAAAAGCACTTGAGAGGTGTTTTTTTTTTAAAAAAACATTTAAAAGTTTTTAAGATAATAAATTCCTATTTATTTATCCTTAAATATCTATTTATTTTCTTTAAAATATCTATTTATTTTATTTAAAATTGAATAATATGATATATTTTAAAAATTCAAATAATTCAAATCTTTTTGTAAATATTTTTAAAAAATTTCTATAACCATAAAATAATTATTTTAAGTTTCTATTGATACAAATGTTTACATATTTATTCATTAATTCAAATTTTTGTAAATATTTCTATAACTTCATGCAAAGTAATATTTTAGGTTCTTATTAATACAAAATGTCATGTATGCTCATTATTAATTCAAATATTTTTAAAATATTTATAATCATAAAATAATTATTTTATGTTTTTATTAATACAAATATTTATATATGAATATTCATTAATTCAAATATTTTTGTAAATATTTTTAAAATTTTAATAATCATAAAAATAGTTTTAGTTTTTGTAGTATGAATTTTTATATGTATTTATATATTTTGTAATAAAATTTTTTATTTGTTATAATATCCTATTGTTGTAATTATATCTGATGAGACAAAGAGACAACAAATAGATTATGGTCGTAGTATGTTTCAAAATCCAGAGTCATAGATCCTAGGCCGGATCTTCGAGATGCAATCATTATCCACTCGCTAACAGATCCCAGCTCCACCTAAGCATTTGCTCCCAAAGTTCCTTAGCCTCTAAGCCAATAGACTCACGTGCGTCCCACGTCCGCTTTGTTTATAGTTCGGACATCATATGTCTGACACATCCCTGTAACACAAGATAGCCTTAGTCCGAACTATTTCTTGGTCCTACCAGGGACATTAATTCTATTTCATCAAATCTTTATTAAGCTCGATCTCTAAAGTAGCTACTATAACACCCCAAATTATGCCATAACAGTTTTATAACATGTTTAGGGTATAATAAAAGTAAAAGTATATTTTTTCGGAATAAAATAAAGATAAAATAAAATAAAATAAGCAAGCACCCGAAATTAATACAAAAATTAAGGTTAAATTAATAATTTACTCAATTCAGACCTAAGGGGTCATAATTCAGCTAAAAGAGAATATGTATGCTTAAAGTAAGCACACAGAAATGCGCGGGATCAATGCAAAATGGAAAAGAAAGCAAAATGAGTAAGCCAAACATGGCCTTAACTCTAAAAGGAGGATAAGATCAAAAGGTAAAAAAAAAAAAAAACCCCGCCTGGTCTCTTCAAATAAGAGACAAAAGTGGGATAAGATCAAGCCGGGTCTCATTTTTGGGAGACGAAAGAAAAAAAAGTAGAGAGAGGGAGAAGAAGGAGAAGAAGAAGAAGAAGAGAAGAGAAGAAGGAAGAAAAAAAGGAGAAAAGAAGATCAAAGGTATGGAAGTCTAGTGTTTTTGTATGGAATTTGAGTATGGTATTTGTCTAGTTTTTGGTATAGAAAGTATAGATACATAGTTTGGAACCCTCTATTTTGTGTATGGGTTGGGTTTGGAAACTCCCAAACTCATTTCTTGTTAGGGTTGAGTTGAGAAGAACTCTAAGACTCCTATATATATATGTGTGTTTTGGGTTGGTTTTGTAGTTGATTTGGGGTTGTATGGAAACTAAGTAAGGATTCCCCAAAGTCTTGAGACTTAGGAAACTCATCTAACCCATTAATTGTGTAGGGGTTTCTCCTACTCTTCCTTTTCATTTAAGGGTTGTGGGGTGGTGTTTTGCCCTAAGGGAAATGTTTGCAATTTAAACCAAGGGAAATTACCCTGTTTTCATTATCGTACGCATTATCCAGACTTTATGACTGGTTTTTGGGTGAGAAAGAAAGGGAATTTGGCAGTGAGTCCTTCTGGTAAATTGTAGCCACTTCAGTGAACTTGATGTTAGGGTTCTGAATTTCTCAATTCGGACCTCTGCAGACCAAATTATGGTCCATTTACCCTGAAGAATCTAATCGGCCAAGTTAGGTCAGCTCGGCCAGATCAAGTCAGCTCGGCTGGGTTTGACTACTCCTATGTGACCTCAAACTTTGGAAGGTCATAACTTCTTCGTCCGAACTCCGTTTCGGGTGTTCTTAGACTCTATGGAAAGCCCATGGAGTCAAGAATCCATCTATATATAGCTTGTTAAAATCAGAACTCATATTAGTCCAAATCACAAAAATAAGACTCTAACAAACTATAATTATTTATGCGTATAAAAGGATATGAAAATGCAAAGATTCGAATAAATGATTATATATATCGCATATGATTACTAGATGACCATAATCATTCGGGAATATAAGATATGTACTGCACATAAAATACACATTATCTCGCTTAGAACCCGGGTAGGGATAGATAGGCATGCCTATTAGGAAAACAAGTTTGCAAAGATACAAGATGCTTGGCCTGCTTGGTCATTACGCCTTTGGGCTCCTTATAGATGGTCATTGTCTGCATAATGACAACAAAGCACTTCTGTCCTTATGCATCACCTGCTACACGCTGAGTACAGAGCCTCGCGCCCTTATGTATCACTCGCTTTGCAAAGTGAGCACAGTGCCTTCGGGCCCTTATATTTCCTTTATCCACTTATAAGGTTTATGCAGACATGAAACATAAAACAAATGACTTGAATATGACATATGAAATGATATGATATGATAAAAGAAGCATAGCACCGCTATGCGCTTACAAGTATACTGTGACAAGTATATGACATGATATGAGAAGCATAGCTCTGCTATGTGATGATAGTATACAGTGACAATAACAAGAAGTAAATTGTAAAAATGGCATGAAAAATATCTGAAATATGATAAGAAAGGAAACATGTTAAGAAAAAGTAGATATGAGAATCGATAAGTATACGTGCTGCTATAATCACATAAGTTTATGCATGTGTATAAAGTAAGATGATCCTTATTAGGGGTCGTCCATTTGAGTTTATTCCCACTAAGTGTAAAGCTTAGCACGGGTGTTTTCATCCGTGTAGATACAGAAGAGGAAACTAGAAGACAGGACAATCTGCATCAGCAGTTGAAGGTCACACATCACTAGGTGCCCCCTAGAATACCTTTTGGTCTAATGTATATGTATTTTTGTTTCTTTTGTAAACAATGTAAATATTGCAAATGTTGAACATTTCCACTTATGGAGTTTGTATATATTTTTAATCCTTTGCTACAGAATATAATACAAGCAAATGTTTAACATTATATGAAAGCTTACGCTTTAAGTTTAAAAAATATATATATGGATGACCTTCGTCGACATCGGTGCCGGTCAGTGCCATGCGCTTAGTGGGTATCGTAGCATCCTGATTCGCCCACCAGCCAATCGGGTCAGATCGAAGAGCGGGCGCCACAACTACCTTCTCAGAACCCTGAATACAAGATATGGATAATTTCAAACTCAACATTCTTCCCTTTGGCTATGTTGCAAAATATCCCTTTAAAGAATGACAATAAGATGCACTGAAGAGGGAAGACAAGAGGCACTTGACACGTTTAAGATGAAGATTTTTATTTCATTCATTGTTTGTCCTTATGCTCGATCGTACAATTTAGATGGGATCAAAAAAGAAAATATCCATTAGCTACCCCTTTTACCTCCATCTTCCATGGGCGACATTCTTACCCCTCCCTTAAGTTTTTGGTGAAAACTTAGAGTGTGGAGGACTGAGAAGATGGCAAATCCAGAGGCACCTTGTCTCCACTTTTCCTACCACTATGGTCGACTCCCATGACACGTTGATTGCAATTGCTGGGCGTTGTCAAGGCATGAAGATCGGTCGGGCAATATTGGTCCCAAAGGTAGGAACCATTCCCTACAACGGATCGCTTGGTCCTCGTACGTAGTTTGACTGTAGTAAGGTCCGATGATGCTATGCGGTCCGTGTACTCTCCTCATTGTCTTCTCTCATTCTAAAGTGTAGAATATGGCCTCTGAAGCCTCGGTTTTTTCACCCTTCAACGAGGGCAGTGAACTCCTCTCCGTTGCTTATGTATTCCTTGGAGGTGTAGCTTCACCAACTATTATTGCTTGTACCGATGACCCAACATGTTTTTGTGGGACCTAATGGTCCTGCCCAAAATTTCGGACTTCCTCAAAACTATAGAGGTAGATTTTCCCTCAAAAGTACTGCCGGGTTCGTAATTGAACCTTCTCCTTCATTTTCCCTATGTTGTTTCCTGAAGGAACATCTCTTAAATGGTGCCTTTCATACAATTTAAGGTGGATGCGCATCTTTGCTACTAGAGGCCCCAAAATGTCAGTGAGGGTTAATAAATTTGGCTTCAGCTATGTTAATCCCAAATATAAGAGATGGGATACCCTTGTGCTGACAGTCATGCCAAGATGATCACCTAGTATATGTTCAAACATGAACTTTCCCGGAATAAATTTTCTTCATTCCTACTTGAAACCAAGGTGGTGAAGCCTTCGATACAACTATGTGGATAGTAGTTGATAACGCTTCTAACCTCACAACGGGATATAATAGTTGATCTATATTTGGCCTCGTTAACTAGATATAATAGTTGACAATATCTGCTATGACAACAGGATATACAGTTGACCATTTGAGTGTCCCATATGGCTGAACACCACTTGATATTTGTTAACCATAGAAAATATGTTTGAAATGTATTTACTTTTGACTTTCGATATGAAAGTGTTTATCGGAAATTTGATATAAATCGTTGGTTCACATTTGATATAAAATCGATTTGAGAACGTTTTAATGGAAAATTTTGAATATTCTAGCTTATCTTTGAATCATAAGTTTTGATGAAAAACTTCTTCTATTTGTTATTACGATTGAAACCTTTTGATCCATAAAACTATATTATTATTTCTTATTGAGTTTAAAGCTTACTCTCATTCGTTGATATCTTTTCAGATGCTTTTAGTTTCTATGATAAGTGATGGCTAGGTTGGGGTTTCGTCATTATTAGGATTTGATGAAAAGTTTATGTTAGGACTTTATTGAACTAGTAAGTTCATGTTTATGTGGATTTTTCAGTTTTGGGAGGTTATTTAGAAAGTTACTTGAATAATGACATTTCATTTTTATTGGTCAAGTTGGAATTGGGAGATTATGAAATAGCTCTATTTGAGAAATGTATTTGATATTTGACGAATTTAACGATTACTTAAACAGATGTTCGAGAATTCTGACTCCAATCCAGCTAAGGCTTAGGTCGCTTTAACACCTCCCGAGCCTTCGATATTAGGGTCGGTAATCTGAGCCAAGCTACTCGGCTCTGGCCGGGTGCTCCGCCTGCTCACCGTTAGGCTAAACGAAGTCGAGTTTGAGCCTTAATTTAGGCCTGAGCAATTTTGAGCCCGAGTCTCTGCCGAGCCCGAGCCGAGCCTTGAGGTTTAACCCGAGCCTACAAATGAGCCTGGACATTAAAAACGACGGCCATTTTTATTATTTGCCTTTAACCAAATAAAAGTTAAAAACCCTTAGTCGTCTCAACCGCACTTAAACCCACGTGCACGACGCCTCCGACCCTCTCTCTCCTCGCCATTGTCGCCAATTGAAAATAAAAACCCTATTCCCAAATTCTTCATATACTTAAGGCACCACCCAATCGCGACCAACCTTAGCAGCGGCAAAGGCACCACCCAAACTTTCTTCGCTCTTCCTTCTTCGTTGATCTCTCCTTCCGTCTGGCCGCCTCGCCTGGGCACCAGCCGGGTCTGCCTCCGCACTGCTCCTCTACTTTTGTTTGCCAACAAGGGTATCCTCGTAATCTCGTACTGTGAGGAAGGTATTTTTTTTTTAAATTTTCACTCATTTTCGTCACGTACGGGGCCCGACTCGCTCCCTCTCTCCTCCGTTTGATGCTGGTTTTGTTTGCTCATGGGTGTGTAATGTAAGAAAATAAAGATGGGTCCGTGGACTCATGGAGAGGCTTCTTTAATGGAGATCGGAGAATCTGGTTTCAGAATTTTGTACTTCTCGTGTTGTCGGGTTTTGTTTGGTACTCTTAAATTGTTGAGGATTTAATATATTTCCGCTTGATGTTGGTTTTATTTTATTTTTCTTATAATTTTCGGGTGAAGTAAAGAAGAACCTAACCGATTTATTATATTAGTTTTGCAGCTTTTTGATGAAATAATTTTTAGTTCATAACAATTCCTCGTCCAATGATCCTCTCTTAATTTTCAAAGGAGGATGTGTTCGTGCATGTGTGTGTAATTTCTTGTTTTTACCACTTTGTTTTTTTAATTATTAATTTGATTGAAATTCTTTTTATTTGCTAGTCTGCTAGATACCAAAAATGTCAAATACGGATGAAATGTCAAATCCGGATGATATGGATGAATTAGAAGAAATGGGGATCATCTTCATCTATGTCCAAGCCAAACCAAAGAAAAAAATCAGTTGTTTGGGATGAATTTGATGTTGTAATCGGGAGTGACAAGACAGGTGATAGGGCAAAATGCGGGCCACGCAAGAATATTTTAGCTTATAAGAGGGGAGGTGCCAATAGTCATCTAAAGAGGCATTTGAAAGTTTTAGCCTCACAGTCACGAATTTTGAAATAAAAGGTCCTCAAAGAAGTTTTGTTGTCATTTGAGGTTACAGGAAGATCAAGGAAAACTTTTGTTATCAACCTATCAATATGACAAAGACAAAGTTAGGAGAGCTTGGTTAAGATGTTTATTGTGCAATGGTGCACCTTTCAGATGGTGGAGCATCGCTATTTGTGTTATTTCGCTAAAATCTCAACCCAAGATATCACCCAATCAAACGCCACACTTGAGAACCCGATTGCATAAAACTTTTGCAATCGAGAAGGAAAATTGAAAGGTGTTGGGCAAGGCTGGACGTAATCAACTTCAACTATGATCATAATGTCAAACTCAATAAGGTGTCAGGCTCATTACTTAGATAGCCAGAGTGGAATTTACAAAAGAGAATATTGGAATTTTTGTTGCTTGCCTCCTCCTCACACCGGGATCGCACTGTCGATTAGCCTCTTCAATGTTTATCTTGATCGGGATGTTGAAGATAAAGTTTCCACTATTACATTAGATAATGCATCTTCAAATGATTCAGTAGTAAGAATCTTGAAGGATCATTTTGCAGAGAAAGGAAACCTTTACTTTAACAATAAGATATTTCATGTTCGTTATGCACATAAGTTTTAAATCATGGTGCAAGACGGACTATCGAGATTCATGATGTGATTGAGAATATCTGGGAAAGTGTGAAGTACATGAAGATGTCTCCTTCAAGGCTTGATAAATTTAATGAAATTGTCAAGCAATTAAAGTTGTCAACCTCTAAACATCTAATACTTGATGTTCCTACTAGGTGGAATTCAACACATGCAATGCTTGAGTCGACACTTCAGTTTAAAGCAGTGTTTCCAAGGTTCAAGGAAAGGGACTCCTAATTATAAAATGGTTGCCAACTCCGAGGAGGATCGACACGAGGTGCCGAGGTTTCAAATTTTAGAAGTGTTTAAAGAAGCTACAAAAGCTTTCTCTGAAGTAGACCGAATTCCTCAAATTTGTTCCTTCACAAATTTGGAAAGTAAAGTTGAAGATGAATGAAAAGTCCTCGTATTAATTGTAGATTTCATGAAAATGACTACAAAGATGAATGAAAAGTTTGCAAAGTATTGGGGAGAGTGTAATTTATTGGATGGCAATTGGAGCAAGTTGGATCCTCTAGACAAAAATGCAATTATAAAATTTTTGTTTTCCACATATTTATTCAATAAGAGTGTGATACCATATTAATGAGGTTCAGGAATCTTTGCATGCACTTTGTACTCGCTTTATGCATCTATAGAAGGCATAAGTGCTAACACTAGCAATGTCAATAGTGATATTGATGTTTCTAGCTGAAATGAAAAGGGATGCCTTTGATGCGTAGTCGAAAATCATCTCCGATGTCATTCCTAAAATAAAACTCGAGTTGGACATTTATCTCTACTAGAAGAAATTTGCAAGCCTAGTGATGAAAATTATGATGAATTTGATGCTTTGAATTGGTGGAAAGTCAATGCTACGGAAATTTCGATGCTTATCTAAAATGGCTGAGATGTACTCATCCATTCCAATAACTACCGTTCGTAGGCCGCATTTAGTGTCGAGGAAGAGTACTTGATCAATATCAAGTTTATTGAAGACCGAGACTGCTCAAGCTTTGATTTGTAGCGGGGATTGGTTACGCTATGATTTAGGGAGTGAAGCTTTCTACCAACCTGTAGTATTTTTTTTTTTATAATTCGGCATTACATATATATATATATATATATATAATTAGAATGTTATAATAGATCCTAATTAAATTATTGTTTAATTTAAGTGTGTCGAGGACGAGTCACCTTGACTTGAAGTCACACGCCGAAATGTGTTTAAAATTTCATTTGACTTGAGAATTTGAATGTTATAATCTTTAGTATTATTTCTTTCGATTTTAATTTTCTTTGGGATTGTGTAGAATCTAATCTTAATATTGGGAAATTATGATGTGCGTACATTTATTTTTGAAGATTAAGCTTTATTGATAAAACTGCCCAGAAAGATTATGATCTATTTACATAATTTGGATTCTCTGATTGTTGTTGCAGCAGTTGTATTAAACTGTTGGTGTTATAATTTTTAGTATGTTTATTGATAAAACTGTTGTTGTAGCAGTTTATTGCAGATGTTAAAATACAACGGTTATGAACAGGATTATGCTTGGGTCAAACATGGGATGATATTTCCATTTCTAGAATATCCGATAAAGGATCATAACTCATTCCTCGTTTATTTCCAATTTGTTAAGGGAAATTAGTAGTCTTTTATTCACTTGCATTACAATGTTGTAGTATTCTATCAAGTATGGAAGATTCGAACCTAGTCCATTTTTTAATAGAATAGTGACTTTTTTTCTCCATCGTATTTCATATGCACTCCAGCTTGCACAAAAGCAAGCCGATCGACTTTCGAGCGACAATCGAGGAGGCATTTCACTGAGCATGGGTTTTTTTGACACAAGCCGAGGGACCGTAATTATCTCGCACAAGTGAATCCTGCTAGCTGAAGAAGCTATTATTCAAACCAGATCCGAATCCTAGTCTCATAACCAAGCAAGTTCCCCAACCAATTTTTTCTAACGTCTCATATAATACTCCATTATTCAATCTCAAGATATGCAAATGATAAGGTGAAGCATCACAAGAGATATTCCTCTTTTCATAGATCTAAGTGTGAACTTGTCTTGATATCAAGAAATTTAATATAGCATACAAAGCATTCTGGTAGTCGTGGGCTCACACTCATTCCAAAGCTTAAGGTTTCTTTTGTCGCTTACTTATACTTGAAAAAGAAAGTTTTATTCTTTCCACCGAAGTGAAACTACTAATCGAAATGAATTCGGGAAGATTTTCAACTTTGTCTTATTAACTTTATACAAGCCTTATTCCGCATCAACTTACACAAGTTGTATTGAAACACTTTGAACCGTTTGTTTACAAGGTCCAAAAAGGGCATCGTTGAATTGTCAGAAATCTGAGCAAAGGACCCATCAATCGTGAGAAAGATATTTCCGATTGAATATTCGCCTAAAAGTATGATTGAAATTACTGGTTTCCTAATCTTGTTATTGGGATTCTTGCCAGCATTCTTGAATGTCTGTTTGCCGTTTCGGTTTTAGTTTCTTTGTACCGAGTCATAATGCTCGTCAAAGGTTCCATGCCTTAAGAAAGATGCCCATTTTTCACCACACAGTTAAAACATGATTTATTTTTATTTTTAATTTAATTTGACATTAGTTTGTTACATTATTTATTATTCATAAAACAGCAGTCAGATAGTATTTCGCTTCAACCCATCATGTTTGTCTATTAATTTTTATCGTTCATCTCATCAAAACTGATATATAAAGAGAGTAAATGGGAAAAATTTGTGTTTTAATTGTTACTGAGGTTGCAAAATCAGAACTGCATCTAGAGTCATAAATGTCATTCTGCTTCTTACATATTAATTCCTGCAATATTGTCATCCAGTAGATAACTTTATAAGCACATTATTATCATTTAGCCTCGATTGGGTTCTAGTTTCTTTATATATTAAAAAAGGTATTTTTATTTTTATTTTTTGGTTTGGCCTCATCAAAACCGTAGGTTGGGATTGCGATTGCGATTTAGTTTTCAACCAAAACGCAACTTTTTAGCTATATTTTTAATCTGCCTTAGTATTTATTTTATTTTTTCGCTCTGCATCATTAAGAAGATAGCGGCCAAAACTTGGGCCTTTAGTCGTTTTTTAACAAGTGTATAAAAACTTGGGAATTACAATTATGTCTCTGTAGCCTTTGTTTAATCTAGATTAATATTCATCTTATCTGGGCTATTTTCTATTATCTCAATCTTTAGCAAATATTTTTTTTCGCTTTTTATCGTGGTTATTTTCATTCTTATTATTTTATTATGAGATAAATCTTTTTTTTTTTTTAATTATCATCAAAATTTTATCTTCTAACCTTAATACTATTTATTTTCTGATGATATGGATGTTATTTTAAAACATCCATATCATTATCTTCTTTTTTGGTCCTTCTATTTAGGCTCGTGATCGGGTTTGAGCCGAGGTTGCCTCGAGCTCATTCATATGGAAAACCCGGCTTAATGAGCTCAAGCCAAGCTTTTTTTTTTTAAATCGCTGCTTGAGTTCGATTTTAAGCTCGCTCAAAACTGCCCGGGCTCGTTTCATAAATTAATGTTTAGCTCGAAATGTTCAAAGCTCATTTCGCTGGCCAAACATTGCTACAACCCTATTCGAGCATATTGAGATATGAATTGGATAGTTATACCTCCATAGAGTGAGTTTTTCCTGTGGTGTGACAAGAGGGTATATTAAAATTTATGTTATAAAATTCTTCTTATAATATAGTTATCTACATTTTTAAAGGAATACTTTTAACTTCAATTAAATTTGTAAAGTTAAGCTTTTTTTTTTTCTCTTAATCGCTTCTTTCTTTTTTTTGGCGGGTTTGCCAATATTATCACTTCTCCATACTACAAAAACGCTTGATCCTAGGAGTACCGGGTATGTCACTTATGCTTTTTGTGAAGGACCTATCATTTTTAAAGGAACTATCATCGTGGATATCAAGAATCGGCTACTTTTGTTTATATGTTCTTATAGAATGCTACCATTAGAATACTAAGCTGGTTTTCTTCAAACTTGGTTAATGGATTCTTTCACTATTCCTAATCAAGCTTCCTTCCTAGCATTGGAAAATGGAACCAAGTTTTGAGGAATTAATCTATTATTGTGACCTTTCGTGCAATTGAAAGCTAAATGACCCAAAATACCACCACATGATTCCGAGCTTAATTTGGTAATTTTGCATTTAAGTAACCCATCTCATTTCGTCAAATGGTTCTCGTCCACTACAAGCGTCATCAAATGAACGAATATTGCACTAGGAAAATGCTACTGAATATCAAACAAGATAATTTGAACCGAAAATTAATATTTTATCTTCATTTTTATTTTTGAATGATTGATAAACTTTACGATTTTAATTTGTGTGTATAAATATTGTTGAAATAATTATGTATTTTCATTCAATATTAAGTAGCAATATAATATATCTTTCAAAAAAGAATAACAATATGAATAACAATAGAAAATAAACTAGATCCTTAGGTACAAAACAACTTAAAATAGTTTTTTAGTTTTACTTTATTATTTTGACTATAGGATGAAAACAATATTTTATTTTAAACTGCTGTGATAAAATATTGTCGGGGTTAGACCATTTATTGATTGTCATGTTTTCTAGTAAAGTTTTTAACAAACGTAAAGTAAAACTAACAAATTTTTTTTTTTAAAATAAGAAGAAATTATTCCCATTGATTTTTTAAAGAAACACTTAAAAAAATCAATATTTTCGTATGAGCCGAGCAATCACAAGATTCTATGTTGTTTCCTCACAACCTACAAAATTTAAGTGTACAGAAATGAAAGCTATCTCGTCTTAAAAATTCAGAGGTAATAAAGATATAAAATTTTTCTTCAATTTAGGTTTTTGTGAAAATATATTGAGACAGTAAAATTTGACCGTATAAAACTGCAATTTTTCACTCGAAATTTGTAATTTTTATTAAAAGAAGAAAATTCTTTACTTTTTTTTTTTTTATCTCCTTTTACTGCTTTTTTTTCTCTATCATTTCATTGCAAGTCTTTTCTCACTGCTTAAAATATTATTAATATGGTTTAGAAAATAATTTAACGAGTGTTTCTTTTGAAAAAATAATGACTAAATATTATTTTTAAAAATTATTTATGTCATCCTCCGAAACAAGAACAAAAGTTGAGAAACTTAGAACCTAGTTAAAAAGATTTATCAAAAATTTATAAAGAATTTTTTATACTATTTTTTATTTAGTGATTTTCCGTTTATATTTATTTTAAATAATTTTTTTTTCTGAAAAAGATTATTTTAAATTACTTAAAAATTAAATAAAAATTAAAATTATTAAAGGTTATGGTGACAAAATATTTTATTTTATTTTATATGTGGTGATTCCGAGAAGTAGTCCTTTTCAAAAATTGGAAAGAAAATAGCTTCCAAGTATATCCCAAAATTAAAAAAAGAAAAGAAAATATAGGATGCTATTTTGTGTCTCTTAAATTACTTCTTAAATAATTAATACTTTCTTTTTAAATGTTATCATTCTTATGTTTTTTCTTTAAGCAAGGTCTATTGGGTGTTAAGTACATTAAAAACGAGGGCACTAATTTTATAAAACGAGGGAAAAATTAGGCCACAAAAATATGTTTGGCTATACAGTTTAAACTGTTTTTTATTTTTAAAAATAAGAAGAATAAAGAAAATAATTTAATTCCCAGTTTTTTTTTTCCTGAAAAAAACCTAAAGAACGCTAAACGGAGCCCATGTATCTCATGCTAGTCAACTAAGAAAGTCAATTGAGAAAGAACACTAAATGGAATTATTGAGCACCCAACTGGGACTGTCGCAAGAACAATAGAGAATTTGATAGATACATGTCCTTGCAAGGAAGACGCTTAGATATTTTCTAAGATAAATATGATGATTTTGATGTATGCTTAATCTTTTGATTGACCGACTATTTGGTAGGGGTCTTTGCAAAGTAATTGGAAAGAATTGATAGGAGTCAGTAATATATGATAGCATTAATGCTTAGTATGTAATCAAATAATTGAAGGCTAATTTGTCCTACATATATGGACTTTACTCAACCTATATTACTTAGAATCTCGAATTATCAAATATAAGGGCCTACCAAAGGTTTTGTATATATCTTTTAAAAGAGAACATGGCCCATGAAGAAGAAGCCAATTTAAATTTGTCAGAGGTCTTCTAGACCAAAGAAGACACGTTTCTTCTTGTAGCTTCATGTTATGCTCTGTCTAAGTTTTGTTTCTGTTTCAAATTAAAATTTGGCCTTGATCGAGGAGTGTTGACCTAAACTCAAACTCTATAAATAAGTTCAAATAAAAGCGGCCCGATTCATTTTGAACAAAGTCTATTAAGTTTGAACAGACGCCCGTCCCAAGAGGCCAGACGACATTAGAACGGAAAATACATACGCTAAGATCAAGCCATTCTTTAATTAATAATCTATAAGAGATTTTTGGGTTATTTTTAAGGATTTAAATCAGAAAGCTTTTCAAAGACCAAGGATACTTTTTACAATTACGAAAGTTTTATGCTGAAAAGACAAATCATAAACTTTAATTAGTTAAAATGATAATAATAAATCACATAACGATTCAAGAAGCCTTTATAAAATTTCTAGATCTCGAACGACGAAACTGTCATACTAAGCAAATTCAGACGTTAATTTAAAATGATCTTAAAAGTTTCGTTGAATCTCAGACAAGCTGAACATTTTACGATTTTCCGATAATAAGCCATCGCTGATTTCACGAATTAGATTTTTACGAAAACTCGAAAGTCGTGAATTATTGAAATAAATTCATTTAAATAGCGAATTGAAAAGAATAAATCGCTTCTTGCAGAACAGATCCGAACAAATAATATGAGTCATATATCCAACAATAATACACACAATAATTAAAAAAAGATAAAATCAAAAGGACGGACGGAGAGAGCGTGAAGTGAAAAGAGAGAGATTTTTATTTTTATTTCTTCTTTCGTTTTTCTCTAAGATTTACTAAACGGATCAGAGGCCATCAGAAAGGCAGACAGTTAATTCATCGAGAGCCTACACGCGAAGATTCAAAATTTTAAATAAGCCATCAAACTCTAAGAGGTGATAATTTTTCTACTTGTATTTCTATCATAAAGGTCATTTAATGGTCGAGATTTCAGAGGTCGTGAGAGAGGTCAGAAATTTTAGCCCCAAAATTTTGACCGAATTTAGAATTTTTTGAATTTTTTGACTGCTTTCGACGCCCAAGCAATTTCTGACTGCTTGACAATTCAAGTTGAAATTTCAAGATTGTTTTCGGACAATCCGGACAGGAATTTCAAAACTATTTTCAGGTGTTCTTGAACTCTACGGAAAGCCCCATGAGTCTAGAATCTGGGCCTATGCCTGTGAATGGCATTTGGGGCCTACATATTTTTTGAAAAATTTAATTGTAGCACAAAGTGTGCAAATTGCTTAGTTGTGATGACACTTGTGGTCTAATACATTGATGTGTAGGTAAAGGAGGCAGAAATTGGGTGTTTGTCCACTATTGTAATCGAAAAGTGAGTGTTCTGAACTTTACTTTTCTGTAATACTAACAGATTATATAAATCATTTTATCACTTCAGATGTTATATTTTAATTATTAAACCATATTTTAAAGCTTATATTTAATTGTTAAACCATTTTAAAGCTTATTAGCTTTGATTGGTTAAACCATATTTTAAAGCATATGGTTTTGAGTTGTTAAACCATATTTTAAAAAGCAAGCAAGCAAGCAAAAATGATATTTTATAAGTCAGGCTTTAAGAAATCCCTAGTTTTAAGCAAACACACGGCCGTAGAGACATGCACGCATACCTGCGGTTAACATGATTTCATCAGATTTTAGACTATTCGACGGCAAACTTAGCTCATGCATTATGACATATTGTAGGATAATCGTGATACGACCGGAAGATATGTGTTAACGAGTACTATTACCTATTCCACCATATTTATTGGAATAGGTAATGTGGACACGAGGTCCTTCCACCGGCACGATAGAGACACAGGTTTCTCGTGTTTACTAGGGTACAGCAAGCAAGAAAGGCCTCAAGTGGTTCATCATTATATTTATAAGTATTTTACACACAAATTTTGTAACTGATCACCCATACAACATTTTCTGAAAAGTTTGTAAACTTTATAAGAAAGTTGTTTCAAGATTTTATGAAATAAACTTTTATAACAAAGCAAGTGCGCTTTATGAAAAGTGTTAGAAACTTTTATACAGTTGTAAGGTTTTCTCGGTGTTTGTAAAAGATAGTTTTACAGCTTTGAGACATTTTCTAAAAGCAAGACAAAAACATACACTCACCGGAAATTCTTTAAATTTTTTATTACTTTAAGTTCAATTAAATTTTGTAGTTGTTTTTTTTTTTTTCTCAGAATCGCTCCTTTTTTTACGGGTTTGCCAATATTATTAGTTCATAATTACAAAACGTTTGATCCTGTGGCGCCATGTCACTTGTGCCTTTGTGAAGGACCTATCATTTTGGTAAAGGAACTATCATTGTGATACTGCAACTATCATTTTTGTTTATATACTCTATGGGAATGCTACTCATATTAGAATACTATGTTGGTTTTCTTTCAAACTTGGTTACTGGATTCTTTCACTATTCCCCTTAATCAAGCTTCCTTCCTAGCGCAGGAAAATGGAACCAAGTTTTGAGGGAATTAATCTATTATTGTGACGCTTGGTGCAATTGGAAAGCTAAATGACCCAAAATACCACCACATGATCTCCAAGCTTAATTTGCAATTTCCTAGTAAAGTAACCCATCCTTTACTGCCAAATGGTTCCGTCCATCATATGGTCATCAAATGAACGTAATATTGCACTAGGAAAATGCTATCAATATCAAACAAGATACTTGAAAACCCGAAAATAATATTTTATCTTCATTTTATTTCTTTTCAATGATTGATAAACTTTACGATTTTAATTTTGTGTGTATAAATATTAAGTTGAAATAATTATGGATTTTCATTCAATATTAAGTAGCAATATGAATATCTTTTCAAAAAAAAAGTAACAATATGAATAACAATAGAAAAATAAACTAGCAAAAACAACCTTAGTTACAAACAACTTAAAATAGTTTTTTAGTTTTACTTCTTCTTATTTGACCATGTGATTGAAAAACAATATTTTATTTTAAACTATTGTAGTTAGACCATTTATTGATTACGTTGTTTTCTAATAAAGTTTTAAAACGAAAGTAAACTAACAAATTGTTTTTAAAAAATAAGAAGAAATTATTCCCATTGATTTTTTAAAGAAACACTTAAAAAATCAATATTTTCAGATGAAATGAGCACCTACTTCATTCTATGCTATCTCTCGTTCCTAGAAATTCAAATGGAAAGAAGATATAAAAATTTCACATTTGGATGGATTGGTTTCCACTAATCTGCCCCACCCCGATATTAAAATTTCACAAATATCCTTCATATATAAATATGCATTTCCTTTCCTTTCTCTATATCCTCTAGGGTTTCATATCATACGCACCTCTGTTGATCTCATTTGGAGTTTTCAGCAACCGTCGACTTCGGGAATGTGAGTCTGGGAATGTCCATAAAGGCCTTTTGACGCTCGAATTTGAAAGTAATTCAAAAAATCATTTGAAACCAAGATTTGATCATTTGTCTGTGGATGGAAGATTTTCTCGGTAAGTTGCTCATATTTGAAACTTGTATACATTTTTTTTGTGGTTCTCACCTCCCTCTCTGAAATCTATTTTCCAGGGAGAGAAAGTGACGGTTTTTTTTGGCCGACTTCATCTCTACTCAACTTTTGATTCTGGCAACTCCAAGTGGGTCTCTCTCTGATTCCTAATTCTAATAATTTTATCGTGGAATGTTCTCTCTTTTTTCTCCTTTCACTTTGTTTTAGCTGATAAGTTACATAATCAAATTGTTTTCGATTTCTAACCATGGCATCATTATTAAGTATAGCCTTGAGGACCCATATCTCTAATTTGATACAAATTTTAAGTGGGTCTTAATGAAATCCCAATTCTCACATCATTTTTTCCATGATGGATTAAAATTTTAATGCATTTGTTTTGTTATGGAATTTTTTTTTCAATAGTTTTTTCTCAACCAAACAATATGAGATGGAAGATAACATTGTTGGAGTGTAAAGATGTCAGGTGCCAACCGACAAATAATGGCTGATGTGATGAGAGTATGATATTTGCTAGTCAAGAATGATTTGAACATACTGGAATATTTCTATCTATTATAGAATTTTATATATTTAACCTAACCCCCACTATATACCCTACTCGATGGTTTTGCAAGCAACATAGTCTATTGAGCCAATTGAAACCATAATATAATTGTAAAATTTCATAACTTTAGTTAGAAGCCTCAAAATGGTTGAATCTTCATCTTAGTTAGAGCTTGAGAAGATTAGATGTAGGTCGATTTGCATTAGGTCACTATAAATGTAAGGTTTTCATTACGCTTCATTAATCGGAATTAAAATCAATTAAGTTTGGTCTAATTATGAGGTTATTGGGTTTCTAATAAAATCATAGGCTGGCTAGTGTAATGAGTTCGCCCGACCCGCTATGAGAGGGCCAGGCTCCAACTCTATTTAAGGAAAGCTCAAGTCCCTCCCAAACCCTAAGTGATACATTTATCACATAATGGCTCTCATAATGCTTTCTCGAGAGAAGTGATCGCAATCTCATAAAGCCAGCTTCAAAGGGTCGCTTAGAGAAGATTCGAGATCTTGAGATCGGCTCGCAGCTCTTCATCAATTCCGCATCAAGAAGATATTCAAATGGATTCCAAACGTATACGATTCTTTTTCTGGCTTTTTCTCCATCAATGTTATGCTTTGTGTTCTAACATGGTAATCTAGATTGATAGAATCGTACCCTACAGTTGGTATCAGAGCCAACCATAGATTAGAATTCAATGCATATGAATCGGAGAAAATTTTTTTTTTTGGGTTTCATGAAATCGTGCATTCTGTCCAGTTTCGGAGTTTTTCGATAAATCCAAAATTAAATATTTTTGCATATTTGGAATCTACACGACGAGACGATCACATCGGTGGGTGGCCCGTCGCCGTTGAAGACGACGGCGCGTGAAGGACACGCTGACCGAACTGGTCACCGACGCCATGATGACGCCATCACGACCTGGGGCTACCGACCACCCGGGTCAAACCGGATCTACCCAATTCGCTTTTGACCTCGCTCGCATGGAGGCCGGCATGGTCGATGACAAGCGCCGCTGACGGGTCACGACGCGGGTCACGACGGTGATGACGTGGGTCATGACGTCGTGATGACGTCATCTATGACCCGTCTTCGACCTGACCCCGACCCGACCGACCCGGATATTGACCCGACGACCCGACCCGGTCAACGGTCAACGACCCGGCCCGACCCGGTCAACGCTGACCCGGTCAACATAACCCAAAGAACAGACACGCTACGCCACGCTATTCCACACGCGCCGAGTCGCGGGCGCGTGAGGGCGCAGGAGGGTATTTCCTCTGGGCAATTTTGGTACCGCAGACTGTGATCGAAATTATCTACAATGTGGTATATAGACTCTGTACGTTTCCAGCTTTTACAGATATGAAAATACGATAGAACCCTAAGTACACCTAGATATTAGTATTTTCACGTATTCATGGTATTTCTCTATGGTTTGAAATACATAAGGTAGCTAACCTGCTAAGGACTATGTAGAGACTAAAATTGGCCGACTATTAATGAATGATCGAACAATATAATTGGTATAACATATATATATTGAATGTGATACATAAAGTTTATATCCTTGGTATGAGTGATTTTTAAGAATTCAATTGGGTCATGGACCGCCAAAGTGGCACACTTGATCGGGCTCGAGAAATATCAATCCTGTATCGTGCGGGATGTCTCCCGCTTTATCAGACGGTCATACTCCCAAAGGAGGTGATCTTGTGTTAGTTCGTGGAGGGATACATGATGGCATGCAATGAGAAATGACTGATCTTAGTGGTTCATACACCCAAAGGTGGTGATTTCACGAAGGATTAGAATATGTTCTCATGGCCGCCGGCTGTGTGGAGAGAGTGTGGTACAACGCATGTCATATTTTCAGCCCAAAGGTGATTATATGATGATGTATGTAAATTCTCTGTATGAGTAGTCACATGATGCTGATTGTATTGTTTTGTTTTATTTTTCAGTCAATTTTTCTGTGAACGGCAATTCCATTTCAATTGAGGTCCTTACTGGATTGAATTTCAAGAAATGGAAAGAGGACTTTTTATTTGGAATGGAACTGCGTATGTTCATACGGCGCTTACATCGATGTTTCTAAGCAGATATCACAAACTCTAGTACGTTTAGAAAACGGACTATGCTGTTCGGGAGGAGCAATAGGATTTGCTTGTTGACAATGAAGAAATCCATACAAGAACACTCAAAAGTGGCTCACGTGACCTGCATCGCTTAAGGAAATGACGGCAAACATGAGGCTAGAAATCGAGTTTCATCCAATGCTGAGGTTGGAACACTTCTTCAAAAGCTCTTCAACATGAAGTATGATGGTACAGCTGGGGTTAGAGATTATGTCCTGAGGATGGTGGACCTAAAGCGAAACTCCAAGCTCTTAATGTTACCATTTCATGCTTGCATTCAGCATCAAGCCCCGAACACCCTTCCACCGATTGGATTATAAAGACAAAACTACAATTCAAGATGAAACTTGGTCAGTAAATGACTTGATAGCAAGGGTGGTGGCAGAAGAAGAGAAACTTAAGAAGGAGAAAGAGCATGGCCCATATGCCGTGAAGTCCCTATAAGAGGGAAGAATAAGAAGTTCAAAAGTCGAACCTGAAAAGGTGCTCATGAAACTACCCCATTAACTGACTAACATAAAGTCCAAAGAAGACATTCTTGAAAAAGGATGGTGATCGCCAGTTTCTTTGTAAGAAGAAAGGTCGCTACGGTAGTTAAGGACTGCAAAATTCAAAGCTTGGATGTCCAAGCTGCATTTACAGTAATGATTCTTTATCACTTGTTTCAGAATCCAACCTATCCGAAGCACCATCCAGCTTTTCGCTGGGCTGATAAATGCAAAGAACTAATCATGTCAGATTTACTATACAGGATTCATAAACCTGAGGAAGCCAAACAAGGATGAATCAAGCTCACTGTGGGAAAATAATCAGGTCAAGTCATGTTCGTGGGAGATGTGTAATCTTAGTTTTAGATTCGGCTTTAAGTTGATGTTGAAAGACACATTTTATGTACCTTCTTTTAGAAGGAATTTAGTTTCGCATTTCGTTTGGATTCATGATTATTCTTTGAAATTAAGAGCAATATTATTTAACATTTCTTAATTCAAATAAGGTTAGTACGGTCATATGTCCAAATTGACATACTGTATTAAGTTTATCTCCCGATGACATATACGTAGCTTATACGGCCGAAAAGCATTTCTAAGAGACCACTACTCAAGGAAGAGTCTTATGCATTATGGCATAACGACGGCCATATTCTAAGGATAGAGTAGAAAATGATAAAGACTAATATCCCACTACTTCTTAAAATGACTTAGAGATATGTAGACCAAGCAGGGTAAAATGACCAAGATAAGAAAGAAAACTGCAGTCCGTAGTTCTGACTTGTTGGAAGTCATTCACACCGATATAAGTGGACCTTATGTGGAAACCTTGTGTAGAAATTTTTATTTCATCACATTTATTGATGACTATTCTCGATATGGTTATTTGTACTTGATTAAAGAAAAGTCCGAGTCTCTTGAAAATCAGACTTTTCGGATCAAGTCGAGAAACAAATAAGTCATAATCATTGTTAGGATCCAATCGAAAGAGTATTATGGCAAGCATGGCGATGCCGACAGTTTAAGCCATTCGCAAATACTAGAGGACTCGACATAGTGGTACGCTTTACTATGCCCGAGTCCCGAGCAAAATGGTATAGCGAAAGGCTTAATCAGACTTTATGAAATGGTAAGGAGTATGATAAGTGACAATTCAATCTTGGCTTATGGGGTGAAGCTTTGAAAATAGCTTTGTACATTTTGAACGTGTACCTACGAAAGTCGCTCCAATGACTCCTTTGAGTTATGGATCGGGCGAAAGCCTAGCTTAAACCATCTTGCTCGTATCGTCCCGCTAAGAAAGTTATATAACGCAATCCACTATTAAGTAAGCTCGACTCCGTAACCACTAGGTGTTATTTTGTATCTTACCCGAACATTCAAGGGATATCGGTTCTATAATCCCAATGGAGGCAATAAGAATTGTGGAATCAGCGCATGCTAAGTTGTGGAGTTTGATGTGGTCGAAGAGAGTAGTCGCCGCACTACTGGAGAGGAATATAGTACGATGAGTACTGTGGTATCTATATCTCCTCCCATACGTGTATAATTGTGGAAACTCCAACACACCATTTGAACCCGTGACTAGGATCCCGTTGTTGAGACAAATTTCCTAATGAAGTTCATCAAGGCTCGTGCGTGGATGTGGCTATTACTACTCCAAAGTAGCGAGATCCACTCAGCAGACGATCAGCTATACCACCGACTATTTAGTCTATATAGAGAGCAAGATCACGAGATTCGCTCAGATCATCCAATAACTTATGAGGAAGTCGCTTTGTCCTACGAATCGTGGTTGATGCGAACGAGAGTATGAAATTCAATCTATGAGGCATAACGGAGTTCGGGAACTTATCGAATTACCTGAAGGTCATAGACCCATTGGCTGCAAATGGGTGTATAAGACTAAAAAGGACCATAAAGGAAAGATTGAGAAGTTTAAAGCCAGACTGGTAGCCAAAGGTTTCACCTTCGTGAGAGAAGGAGTAGACTATGGGCGACCTTTTCCGCCTCTTCTAAAGATTCTTCAGGTGATCATGGCATTAGTTGCTCATTTCGACATGGAGTTACACCGCATGGATGTTAAAACCGCTTTTCAATGGAGACCTTATCAAGAAGTTCATAAGATGCAACCCGGGCTAGCCTTTAGGCAAATGATTCGTAAACTTGTATGTAGACCGAAAAGTCTATTTATGGTCTCAAGCAAGCTTCTGTGACAATGGTACTTCAAGTTTCAGTGTTGTTGCTTCATATGGTTTTGTTGAGAACAAAGTAGATCAAATGTATATACCGCAAGGTCATGGGAGGAAATTCATTCTCTAATAATTTATGTGGATGATATCCTCGCTTGCAAGCAAAGGACCTTGGTTTCATCAGATGAGACAAAGCTTATGTTGTCAAATAACTTTCGAAGGTGAAGGACCCTTGCATTTCATTCCGTGCATTGAGATTCATAGGATCGTTTCTGCGCACTCAGCCGACCTCGCAGGGCATGGTTAACGCCTAGGAAAGATCCAACATGTAACTATGTGCTCGTGAACTGCTCTGCCTGCAAAGGTGATAAGTCGAGTCTATCACAAATGTGTCCATTCGCATATGAGAAAGCCCAAATGAAGCACACCTTATGCTAGTGCACTTGGGAGTATTATGTATGCTCTTGTAGCGTACCAGGTCCGAGTATTGCCTTTGTAACAGACTCTAGGCGTGATACTTCGCCAAACCCAAAGACATGATCATCAGTTGTGCTGCCAAGAAGCAGGAGGTACTCTAAAGAGGACAAAAGACTATATGTTGATTTCTTCTACAAACATGTTCAGACCAACTAGTTGGTATCTCAGATTCACTTTACTTACCGCCAGTGATGAAGTTAAGTCAACAACTTGTTATATCTTTGGGTTAGCTATGCAAAAGATCATGGAAAAAGGAGAAACAATTAATTTTTGCATCCCTAATATGGTAGCTGAGTTTCAGAAGATGCTTCTTTCAGAATCCATCAAGCAATTTGGCTCAAACCTCTGGTCAAGGAGTTAACTGTGTTTGATTTGTGACAGTCACACAATTTGTATTGCATGTTAACTCAAAGGTTAGTTTATTAACAACAGAGGTCTGGCAATCTAAACACATGGAGGTCAAATACCCGACCATAAAGGAAAAGTTCAAAACGGTGGACGCTGCAAATGGAGCACATCAATCCGGGATGATAAGGATTGCATCCATTTAATCCAAAGGCCTTCGCTCACAGATTTGAACCATGTCATTAACATGGGCTAGAGTATCATGGGTATACTGGAATTTAGCGGGGAGCTATTAAGTTTTAAGTTGCTCTAATAAAGGTCAATTCAATTTCATTACATTTTTGTAATAATTGAATTTGTATCAACTCTTTTGCATTCAATAAGGTATTTGTGAATGTAGGTTTATCGAGTTGAATACATATAATTGTTGAAAATATCAAGGCATTGTGTGTAAAACCCTCGAATAAAGGCTACGGGGGCATTGCATTAGCCTTAATATACATTTTGTTACACATTAAGTAAAGTTACTTATCATGGTAACATATACGTGTCTTCGCTGGGAAATCGATAATGGATATTCTCCGTGACACTAGGCTCAGACACTTAAGTGAGAGAATTTGGACTAACAAATGGATAATGACATGAAGTATCACTCATTATGAGGTATTGTCCATTTAAACACACTACTCATATTGAAACTAAGACAAAGAAAGTTGAAAGCACTCGTGACCATGGAAGGGCCATGTGGAGTACATGCAATTACCACCATGATTCATGTCTGAGACTTTATGGGATCTGGATTGGACTATTAAGAATAAATCTCTGCACTAATATAAGGGTGCACACGCTGTTTCAATTAATATCGCCCAAGTGGGGAGAACGTGAAGGTTTTCATTAAGGGCTTCATTAATTGGAATTAAAACCGAATTAAGTTTGGTCTAATTATGAAGGTTTCTTAATAAATCATATAATAAGCATAGTAATGGTTCGGCCCCCGTTATGAGGGCCCGGTCTAACCTATTTAAGGAGTTTCAAGTCCCTCCCAAACCCTAAGGATACATTTCTATCACATACGTTTTCTCTCACGCTGAGAAGATCAACTCTACAAAGCCAGCTTCGGTCGTTGGGAGAAGATCTGAGATTCGAGATCGGTTCTCTTTGCTCTTCATCAATTCCGCATCAAGAAGATATTCAAATGGATTCCAAATCGTGCATGAATCTTTTCGCTTTTTCTCCATCAATGTTATGCTTTGTGTTCTGACATGGTAATCTAGGTTGATAGAATCGTACCCTACAATAAAATCTTTAGCTTACAATTTTTCTATCATTTCTCTCTTTATATTTTATTGTTGTTTATTGATTCTTGCATTAACATCCCCACAACTAAGAAGCAACACATAACTAAGTAGCAACACACAACTAAGTAGCAACACACAATAACAATATGTACCTAAAAGCCATTCTCATGTAAAAAGTATCACTACAAAAAAACCTTCATTTAGAGACTAGACATCATGCCCTAATCCGCCTAGGAAATGTAATTCTTACTGATTAGAGATCATTTTCAGTCTTAAAGGAATACTTTTAAGTTCAATTAAATTTGTAAAGTTGCTTTTATTTCCTCTAATCGCTTCCTTTTTCTCTATGGGTTTGCTAATATTATTAGTCCATAATTACAAAAACATGTGATCCTAGGAGTACTGGTATGTCACTTGTGCCTTTGGTAAAGGAACATTCATTGTGATACTGCAACAATCATTTTTGTTTCTATGTTCTTATGGGAATGCTACCATATTATAATACTATGTTGGTTTTCTTTCAAACTTGGTTATTGGATTCTTACACTAATTCCCTAATCAAGCTTCCTTCCTAGCAGAGGAAAATGGAACCAAGTTTTGAGGTACTAATCTATGCAAAATTATGGTGACGTTTTGGTGCAATTGGAAAACTAAATGACTCAAAATACCATCACATGATTCCATGCTTAATTTACAATTGAAGGGATTGCACTAGGAAAATGCTACTTCGAATATCAAACAGTATTCATGAAAACTGAAAATGAATATTTTATCTTCATTTTTATTTCTCTTTCAATGATAATAAACTTTACGATTTTAATTTGTGCATAAATATTAAGTTGAAATAATTATGTATTTTCATTCAATATTAAGTAACAATATGAATATCTTTTCAAAAAAAAAAAGGTAACAATATGAATAACAATAGAAAAATAAACTAGCAACTATATCCTTACAAACAACTTTAAATAGTTTTTTTAGTTTTATTTCTTATTATTTGACCATGTGATTGAAAAACAATATTTTATTTTAAATTGTTGTTTTCTAGTAAACGTTTTTAAAAATAAAGTAAACTAACAAATTGCTTTTAAAAAATATTGAGAAAGAAAATTGGACTGTATATAACTGCAATTTTTCACTGAAATTCTGTATTTTACATGTGTTTGAGGAGTGTTTTTGAAAATAATAATGAAAAATTATTTTTAAAAATTGTTTTATACTATTCTCTATAACAAGAACAAAAGTTGAGAAACTTAGAACGGAGTTAAAAAATATGTATAAAAAAATTTAAAATAATTTTTTATCTGTACTATTTTTATTTAATGAATTTTCGTTTCTATATAATTGTTTTAAATAAGTTGAAAATAAATTAAAATAATTAAAAATTATTAAAAAGTACGGTGACAAAATATTTCCTTTTCAAAATTTGGAAAGAAAATAGCTTCCAAGTACACTCCTAAATTAATAAAAAAAGAAAAAAGAAGAAGATAGCATGCTATTTTGTGTCTCTTAAATAACTTCTTAAACAATTAGTACTTGTTTGTTTGTTTTTTGTTTTGTTTTAAATTTTCACAAAGATATCTATACATTCTGAAAATGAAATCACTTTCAAAACTTGGAAGACCGATTCAGTTAATTTTAATTTAATTCTCTTTTTTCTTTTTTCTTCTTCCTATTTTTGAAAACAAAAACAAAGATTGCTTCTATGTAACATCATGCCTGAAACTTAGTTTCTGATCTTAAATAATTATTCATTTATTTTCTTAAAAAGTTAATCAATTTTAAAAAAATTTTAATTAGTAATTTTTCAGTTTAAAATATATTTTCAAAATTATTAGCTTTAAAACCATTATATTTATTATAAAGGAAAAAATTGTTATTAATTTTCTTTTCGATTTTGAAAATGAGGGAAGAAAGAGAAAGAAGATAGCAACATACCTGGCAACACTGTTATCTGGTGACTTGGTTCAATGATTCTCTCAAAACAATTATAAGTTCCGTTCCCCATTGGGAATGCATAGGACTGTCCTGTTGTCACAGTCACTGTTCAAATAGAGAAACATTCAAGACCTTAGCTCTTAATTCAGCGAACATTCAAAATTAATAAGAATAAAAACTAAAATTAAAAAGAATCGGTAAAAGAATAAAGAAAATTGTGTTCAGGAGGCCTGGGAGATTTTGCTTGGTATTTTTTTAAAAAATAAGTTAAAAGATATAATTCAAAATATTTGGCAATCATTCTACTTTTTTCACTTCATATTTAAGGGTGTTATTAAAAGAAATGTTACTTAAAAAACAATGAGGGCTCTAATTTTATGAAATGATAGCTAAAAATTAAGGTTAGTTTGTTTTACAGTTTTGAAACTATTTTTTTTGTTAAAAATAATGTTATTTGTGTTTTTAAAACTGTTTGAAGAAGAATTTTGAAAAACAAGAGCCATTTCCGAATTGGGTTTGAACTTACGATTAATTGCCGTTCTTGACATCCTTTTAAAGATAAGGGTTGCCTTTTTTATAACCCCCTGTTGACAACGGTGCAGTGAGACTTGATGCCTGAGTGTCAGGTGAACAACGAGCACATTGCCACAAGCAGATGTGGATGTGTCGAGGTTTGAGGTGGAGGCATTGCATGTTGAGTTGTAAATCCACCTTGTGTGGATCTTTTACATTTTCGCTAAACCATAATTGGTCCACCACGAAGGCGTACATGCATTCGTCCTGATCATCAATACTATCACTAGGAAAGTTTCTTAAAGATACATCGAATGACTGGAGCCCCGGAGGGATTTGGGTTTGGCAACATTGAAAGCCGTAGCAGCTGCTGCCATTTGTTGCCGCAGCTATGCCTTTTTAGCAGAAGGACATGTATCCCCGATTACTGAATCATTCTGACTGATGTAGGCCAAGGCGTTGCAGCCGACGGCGGTGAATCTAGTGGAGGTGTCGGAGAATGAAAAGGGGCCTCCGCCTCCTTCCCACGGCCGTGTGTCATTTGATGATTTGCCGGGACAATCACTGGGTTGTTGACCCGGATGGTGACATGATCTACTGAAACATTCAGCACCTCCACATTCATTCTTTTCAGGTAAGGCTTGGGAGGATGATGGGTGGAGCTGTTACACCTTACTTCAAACCATTCGTCGAAGTAGCAACTATTCGATCCAATTCCATAGGGGTATGGAATGTCGATGCCCCCACACTTTTCTTACAACTAGGCTTGGCTAGGAGTTGCCCTCCTGCTGCTAATACTTTGCTTAGCCATAGTAACAAGCAGATCTGGAGCACCCATTGAACACTACTCATCATTCTCCACTATGCTCTCTTTGGTTGGTAATCGAATTGAGACTCGTATTTATGCAGCGAATTAGTAATAAAGCATCTTGAAAAAAACATACCTCAAATATCTCATGCTAGCTAGTCAACCGAGGAAGTCAAGCTTGGTTATTTCCTACATGTTTTCTCTGTCGCCATAATGGAATTATGGAGCTGTTGAGAATTATTAGCTAAGTTTTGTTATTGTTTGGTCAATAAATCCCTATCTTTATGGGATATTTAACCGTTTGATTTATCTAGAATTGGTCAGTAGCTATGATTCCTTTATTTTCTATCTTTCTGTTGCTGTAAGGCTATTTTATAAAGCCAACTTTCCCACTCAATAAAATTGCAGTTTTTCCTTCAACATTTTTTCTTCTTTCTTTCTTAACATTTGGTATCAGAGCCTCTACAAGGGGCCTGGTTTTTTTCTTAGAAGCAGCAGTCTTCTTAGACAATGGCGACAGAGGGAACATTTGTGCAACCAGCCGTTCCTAAGTTTGATGGGCATTATGATCATTAACATGCTCATGGAGAATTTTCTGCGCTCAAAGGAATATTGGGGATTGGTGGAGAATGGAATTACTGCTGCAGTAGAAGGTGCTACTGATGCACAGAAAAGAACATTGAGGAACAGAAGCTGAAAGACTTGAAAACCAAAAACTATTTGTTTCAAGCGCTAGATCGTACGATTCTGGAGACGATTCTTAACAAGGATACAGCAAAGAGCATATGGGATTCCATGAAGCAAAAATATCACAGCACAACAAGGGTAAAGCGTGCACAGCTGCAAGCTCTTCGCAAAGAGTTTGAAATTCTTCATATGAAGGC
>JAEQBH010006706.1:0-163001 GCA_016808115.1 Tetrastigma voinierianum | reverse complement strand
TGTATTTTAGGTAGAGCTCCCGCATGTGCTGAGACTTTGTCCACCGTTGAATCATGGGTCCCTAAAGACATGGTGGTGTGGTGCCTGCCATTCGACATCCACTCTGTCTTCCAAGGAAGTTGATTTGTGTTGTCAATGGACCCTGGTTCAAGGCCACATGGGTGGTGGTTCATAAATTAAGTAAAATGAATTAAATTATTACAAACAAAATATCAATCAATTAATTAAAAATAAAAAATAATAATATACTCGAAAATAAAACAATAATAATATATTTAGAAATGAAAAAATTAAATAAACAATAAATTAAATAGATCTTCGAGACAATTAATCAAACAATAAAAATAACTACAAAAAAATTAAAAAAATAAATCCTAACTAAAAAGAAAGTCAAGAAACTTACCTGGTGTATAGTGTGAGGCCTGTGTCGTAGCTCGTTTCCTGCCGAGATCATTCTAAACCGGGATTGCCCTCCCCAAATTGGGATCTTTAAGCCCAAATTATTAAAACTGTCCATAGAGTTTCGAAGCCCTCCGTTTTGAGGAAATGTCAATCCTCCTTAAAAGAAATAAAAACCATAGATAAGTTTGGCCTCCAATTAAAGCCCATTGTCCCAAAAAATTTTCTCCTCCTCTATCACTTCCAATGGACCCAAATATCCCACAAAGGAAAAAAAACCTAAGAACAAAACTTTGGGTCTACACTTATATTACAATATAAATAAAATGTATTATATCATTATCAAAAATAATTTTAATAGCAAATTTAAATTATTCAAATTTAATAAAATAATTGTTATAAAATATTATTAAAATAATTACTTTATTATTTTAAGAACAAAATAATGAGAGAATAGAAGTATAATATTAAAATAATAAGTGAATATTAGTTATATCTACATCTCCAAATATGGAGATGGAAATGAGGTGATGGTTTGAGGCATTTTTTGGTCAAAATCTCCAAATATGAAGATGAAGCCAAAATGGCAAATGGTTGAGATGCTCTTATAACCCTATCATATATGTGAAAAATATTTTAAAATTTTACTAGTTAAATGACTAAAAAAATTTATTTAACATAACTACAGACCGACTTTAAATATTTTTGAAGCTCTAATTTAAATGATTTTTTTCAGGAGATCTATATTGTGAAGAAGAATGATGAGGACCAACAGGCCCGAGACTAGAGGCACAACACTGATCTCATGGGAGTTTGGAGCCTGGAGGCCCTCGCGATAAAGACTTACGCAATAGGAATCACCCATTTTGATTTAGGGTTATATATATATATGTGTGTGTGTGTGTGTGTGTGTGTGTGTGTTCTTATGATTTTACTTATTCATTTTTTTTCTATTTTCTATTTAACTTTTCTACACTACTGAAAGCTATTTAGTTATTATTAAGTTCAAGATTCTTGCAGATATTTTTCTTGAAGTATGAAACCTATGAAGTAAACTAACTTTTTCACGCTGATAATATCAAATATAGATCATGTGGATGCCCTCCTTGTGATACTTGAACTACCATGTGATGCCCCATTCCTGGGGATCCCGTTGACCACCATCAACCTGCGGAAAATCTATGTGTCTCATATCATGAGACCCATACATGAGTAAAAATGGCCACGTTGGGCCCATACATCCATACTCACAAAATATACCCAACTATAATATAATAGTTTCAAGAGTTAATTACACTCTTATACAACATGTCTCAATTATAATATTTCATACATGTTTTACAAAAACGTAATCAAAGCCACAAGTCGGCTTTCTTCTCAAAAGCGACCTCTAATGAGCGTCGTCTTCCCGAACACTCCCTGTACCTGAAAAGGATCCCATCACCCGGGTGAACAATGCCAGTAGTGGTAACTCCCACATGGGTTACTCCCACTTGGTTGCTAGAAGACCCGAGAAATTCCAACTCTCGAAAATGTAAAATCGTAATTTACAAAATTGTAAATTTCTGCTACAAAACTGCAATTTCGGTTAAAACCGAAATTTACTGATCTTGATGATCTAAATGGATTTCCTCACCGCTGGAATCGCCTCGGCTGAATCTAGAAGGCTACCACGTCAAATTTCCACTGGTTCAGACAGTCTAGTTGACATAATTTTTCGAGGCATCAAGGCTTCGTGCCATAAAACGATGTCTCGAATGGACAAAAAGTCACATATAACAACACGACTCATGTGCCATAAGGTATGAGTAGAGAAATGATAAAAAACTGATGGTTTGTAGATAGTGCCGAGTGACAAATCAAAAGAATGACATAGATGTCATTTTGAATTTGATTAAATGGAAATGGACAAATAACAAATGCGAATCATCTTCTACATTAATTGGAGACAAAATGGGCAGAACGGGAGGGGCTTTTACAGTGGCAGCAGAAATGGCGATTTTCCTTTAGAGAGAGACTTTCTAAATTTTCAAAGGCAACCGACCGTCGAATTGGCTGACAAGAAGCAAAGCTGCTCTACGCATTGAGGCCTACGCGTGCTCCTGCCAGGAGCTGACAACTCCGTGAGGTAGGGGGCTTTCTCCCTACTTCTTGGGTTTTATTCTTTATTTAAGTACTTTGCTAATGTTTGAGTTGATTGGAGGCTGTAGGGGTTGTTTTGACGGCCCCAAATTCGGACCTAATTGGAAATTTTTTTAGATTTGTAATGAACACTTAATCGTTGGTTATTTTGTGTGATGAATTATGCTTTAAATCATGGCTAGTTGTATGGGGCCGAAATGGTCAGAAATTCAGGTCTAAGTAAAGTGAACCGATGATTAGATTTTGTCAGAATAGTAATCGAGGGTTTCACTATTCTCAGAATAGTGTTCATATAAAATAATTTTTGTGAAATAATATGTCAGTCGAATCATTCAAAGTTTAATTGCTCTGTGTTTGATAATTAGCCTTAAGCGAAGCACTTTTTGGTGGATGTGAAATGTGAAATTACATGTGACATGATTGTGTGATTTAAATTTATGTAAATATATCGCATGATCATATATTTGTACGCAGGATGATCAGAATGGAATTGGCATCATACATTCCATATGCACTGGGCACCCTGTGACTATAGAGAAGTGGAGCGCGTGAGGTGAGTCTAGAGAGAAAACGGTTTTAGGGTTGTCTAAAATGATAATTACTTCCGAGGGTAGTCCACACTAAAAATATCAATCGTTAGAGACGGCCTAATTGATATACATCGAGGTAGCTGTCCATAAATAATATCAATCGTCAGAGACTCGCCCAATTGATATATATATATATATATACACTGAGGGTTGTCCAATAAATAAACATAATAATTCTCATACGAGGCTTAAGCTTAGTGTGAGGGAGCTCCAAGAGGACTCTCGGCTGAGATTGATCACAGATCAAGTAGGATCATGCATTTTCTTGAATGTGTGTGTTTATTTCTTTGGAGTATCAGATATGAACTTAGGTGAGAGTAGCCCACTTAGGGTGATTCCACTATCGAAAGCATTAGCTCTAATTGCGAGGGATACTATTTATTGTGTAATGAGCATGAGTGAGACTACGCCTTAGAGACTGAAGTTTTAGAAGAAAGCCTCAAATGTGGTTTCTGACTTAAGCCTCTACATGTATTAGAATTCTAGTATTTTAATATATGTTGTTTAAGAGTAACTTTGAACCCTTTGAAACGAATGGATATAGTTGATATGTTATGGGTTAGTTGGTATGTTTATGAGTATGGTTTTATGGCCCAAGTGGTCGCTTTTACTCATGTTGTTATATTGGATTGTCGACAGGTTATATGCTGTTTTGTATTCGGGGTAGACCTCCCCTGCATTAAAGGAGACTCGTCGATTTTCGTGAAAATGTTCCGTCACCCAAATTGAATAGTATTCCCGTCGACAGAATAACTACCCCTGGTTTGGGGCGCCAGCAATTTGCACGAGCTTAGGTATACTGGCCACCTAGGGCTCGAGGGGATTCGGGCTTAGGCCATAGTCTGAGGGTGTAAGAAACATCGCCACTAGGTGTGTGGTTCGATGTTGAGCTTAGGGTATGAGATTACCTAGGAATCACGACAAATCAGATTAATCAGATGTATGCTTGGTGTGTTTTGTGTGGTTGATGAATTGTTGTGTGAAAAATAGTATACATGAATGATGTGGTGATCATGAATATGTTTCGTGCTTAGTAGATAGCACAATGTGTGTTGGAAAATTTTTGGAAATTTTTTAGAAGTTTTTACAGCGTGTAAAAACTGGAACAAAGAGGAGAAATAAATAAATTTGAATAAATTTATGTGGTTTAGTGGATAATAAACTAAAAATTTTAATAAATTTTAAGGTTGAACACTAGGCTTAGTGTCGGGATCAAGAGGTTTTTGAGGAGATTTTAGACAAAATGTCAAAATAAAAAAATAAAAATAAATAAATAAGAGGTGAAAACAAATTATTTTCTAAGGCTTCATGAAATTGAATAGGAATTGAATAAAATAAATTTTTATAAATTTATTCGAGTATTCGAAATGAGGAAAAATGTGCATATATTTTTTTTATTTATTTTCCGTTGGCTGGAAGAAATGAAAAATAAAAAATAAAAATAATGAAAAAAAAGTTTGAGAGGATAATGAGGCAGATCAAACGGTACTGTGATAGAAATTCTTTAATTAAATAAATCAAATCAAATAAAATGGACAAATTTGAAAAAATGAAAATTTCAAAATAAATTTTGTGGAAAAAAGGATTTAACATGTGAATTAATTATTGTTCAGACAATATAAACGTAGGACATCAATATGATTACGCGGTCATTACAGAGGATATTATAATATATGTGATGGTGTAATGCTGGAGAAAAAGTGCGCAGAATGCTAAGGTTAGGAACTACGACCCAGGATTTGGATAATGAAATGGACAGAAAGCTTAAAATTTTATTGAAATAAAATGAATTGAGGGTTGGAATTTAGCGCCACTTAGGAAATGAACTGGCATTCATGGTTGTTAAGTCTATTAGTAATCGGGTACGTGCATCGCTAGTTAAACTCGAAATGAAAAGTAATGATTTCAAGGCGCTGGACATAAGTAGATGGTTAGTCGAGGGCGAGGACGAGGGCGCTCACGGTGTACCGGTCGCACCACGCATTTGACACCGCCCACCGCATTTGATCAAAGTGCTTACTGACTGCAGTGGATCATGCAAGTTGCTATCGCACAAGCTAGTGTACAGGGAATGTAGGAGGTCCCAGAGCCCGGGAGGGGTTTAGTAAGCAGATCATCCTCCGACATTCACAAGGCGGAGGATGATGGTAGACCATTGGTTCATACAGATTGAGAAGGTGTTAAAGGTTATGGAAATTACCTCCGACACTGGCCTCAGATTAGACCAAATTGATCCAAATGCAGAGAGTGAGGCCAAAATATGGTGGAAAAGGGCAAGGACCCCAGACCTCGGAGGAGCCTTTCAGATGAGTTCTCCCTGTGTGGATTAGGGAGAGAATAAGGATGATATGTCGAGGTTATGAGTCGAAGATCTCAGACCTCTACTCATAAAGTGGACCTCGAGATCATGGATGATTTCGGGAGTTCACGTCATCCCGGGATGATCACAATGTCTTACGTTGTGGTCAGACGTATCAGGCATAGGAGGGTTACCGCCTCACACGCAGATCTTGTGACTCACTGTGTGGTATTTCCGTGGGAACAAGCATGATATTTTTTCCCCGCACAAGATAATGCAGTCCAGGTGTCGTGGATGGGCCAAGTGTCAAGCAACAGCCTTACCCTGGGAGGACGAGGAAAGACTGCATTTAGACTCCACTCGAGCAATTTGCAGTATGTAGATGCGTTCTTTTCCGTGCATGGGCTAATTGACTACCTCCACAGAGGGTCGCAGACAGATCGAGTTACACCCCTGTACTTCACTCCATCTCTATGACTCCAGACAGATGGCAATCGGCCGAAGCCGCAAGAACTCGCAGTCCAAATCTACAAGAGCTAATGCTGGGTCTATAAGACCTGTTACTTCACCATAAGGCCCGGTCGCTTCGCAAAGAAGAAGGACAAGACCCTTCGACCACAGATTAACTAAGGACAAATAACAGGTTGATGATCAAGAATCGGGGTACCCATTAATGTAGGATCGACGACTATTGACAACAGAGGAGCGCGAGTCTACTCTAAGATGACCAGACGTTACCATCACCAGGGTTGTGGAGACTGATATCCCTAAGACAAGCAGATGCTACGGCACCACATTTAGTGATGCCCTTGATTGGAAGAACGGTGCCAAGCAAAGATCACTGATCTCTACGCATGGATATTCCAACCCTATTTAGATCGGCTTTGTCGTGAGTCTTCGATGACATCTTTGATCTACTCCCAATGCAGTGGGAGCATGAGTATCACTGAGGATCGTTTCTTTACGCTTGTCGAGAGACCATCGCTTGTACGCCAAGTTCAGTAGTGCGATTCGGCTTACTACAGAGATTTATGGGACACGTGGTGTCAAAGATCAAGAGTGTCAAAATGACCCAGAGAAGGTTGAGGCAAAGTGTTTCGAGTCAGAGAGACCGAATGTCACCTTGAGATAAGCAATTTCGATCAACTGGCATTACAGTAAGATTCAAATGAATGGCTGAAGTCATTCATCTGTGGCAGGATCGTAGATTTGGCCTACCTGACACACTTAGGAATCTGGCTGGTCACCTGCCCCGACCATGAGAGAGAGGATTGAGGATTCTGAGCACTTGATGCCAAAAGTTGGTAGCAAGAGGGGAGGATCAAAATTTTCTTCTAGTTCTAGAAGAGGCGTAAGACTTCGCTTTACACGAGTTTCAAGACTCAAAATGTGGATCGAAGATGTAGGACTGGATCGCCTGCAGATGTGATCCCGTGACTTCGGGACAGCGTAATCCCAAGTAGGCTTCTAGAACAAGAGAGTATACATTTCATTCCCTCCACACCCTGGGCACGGCCGCGAGGAACCGCTTTTAGTTTCTGGTGCTATATAAGCACTTCCAATAGCACGTATGTGACAGAGGCCGCAGTACGGCCGAGGTCGTGTGGACGATCAGAGTTGGCGCAATGAAGTTGATGGACCTGGGTGGCAGACATATTGGTTGTTGATGTCGCTTCGACATGGATGAGTTGATGCCTATCGTGTTGTTAGCTCAGACCTTGGGTCAACTGGTTGTCATAAATTCGACACGCAATCTCGATTCTGGGCATGGGAGGCTAAGCGCCTTAGAGAAGCCAGAATAGATGTTCTTCCCTTACGATGGTGAGAGTCGACCTCGATGAGCCGGATTTTCATGAGGAGATCTCTCGAGACTCGCCTCATGGTGGACCCCCGGATTGTGTGTCACAAGATGGCACATATGCCTGCGCGCATGGTAACATCGCGCGAGCTCAGTGGCGCACGACACTTCATTCACCACTCTCGTGAGTGTGGAGCTGAGTTTGTCTTAGGACTACGTCCAATGAAGACTCATAGTCTGATTCCAAGAAATGTGAAGAGTAATTGGGAGTGTGTCAAGGCAAAGCAAAAAGGGGGTCGTTAATCCCCTAAGGTGAGAATCCTGGAGTTAGGGTGTAAGAGACCTGGGGTGAGATATCCCACCCTGTGTGGACGTAAGGAGGCTCAAGTGTATCAAGAGTTAGTTAATCGAGATGAAAACACACAAATAAAGTACAGTGATTTAGGCTAGACCATCCACACCTACCGGTAGGGTCTTCTAAGATAGAGGACTGCAAGGTTCCCACCAACCGACATTTGAGAAGGAGATTCGTGGAGTTTCACCGCCTCGATTTTCCGCGGCATCCAGTGGCACTAAGATGTACCAGGATCTTCGCCGCCAGCACTACTGAATGGGACGAAGGGACACGTAGGGACTTTGTTCGAAGATTTCACGTGTCGAAGAAGGTCGAGCACCGTAAGCCGCATACTTCAGCCATCGAGGTGGTCAGAGTGAAGTGAGTACGCTACAATGGATTTTTGCGGACCACTTAAGCCACCTGACACCGCAGAGATGCTGAGAGATAGTAGACCTGGCCACTAAGTCGACATTTTCTAGCCGCATGATGAATTTCGCCTTGAGAGATTCTCTCCGCTGTCAGACATCCGAGAGACAATCCTACTACATGGAGCAACAAGATCCATAGTGTCTGATAGGGACCCGAGATGGCACACCCTTTGGAAGAGTTTCCAAAAAGCATGGGGCACACTACCGACGATGAGTACAGCCTTTTTTCCCACCCCTGACAATGGTCGGCCCGAGAGGACTATACGTGTGTTGAGGACATGCCGCGGCATGCATTCAGATCATAAGGTGAATAGCCTGAAGAACACTTGCCCTTAGTGGGATTCGCCTACAACAATAGTTACTAAGTGAGTATACAGATGGCAATCGGGAGGAGGCATCAGATGGAGGCCATGTAGGTCATCGTTAAGCTGACCGAGGTGTGGCAGAGCTCCATCACCTGGTCCCGATCCGATTAGAGACACCTCCGAGAAGGTGCTTGATACGACAAATAGCTCTCTCACGCCAGCCTACAGCAGAGCTTGAAAGTGAGGCAAGCAGCACAATCTTCTTAGCTCCGAGGTCGGGGATCACGCCTCTTGAAAGTGATGCCTACAGGAGTGGTCGTTCTATGAAGCGCGGGAAGCACGCTAAGATTCCGGGTCTTTCGAGATACTGAGAGGATAGGGCGTTATAGCTGCACTCTGCTAGCTTTTTACCACATGATGTCGTGTGTGTGTGTCCACGAGGCGTTTCTACGTTTCCTCCATGCCCTACATACGCGATCCAAATTTACGAGTGGATCAGGGATGATCGCGTCACATCACTGACCTTCGAGAGTAATCAAGATGTATTGGATAACCGTGATCAAAGCCACATCTGAGGCTAGTGAGGTGCTGCTGGCAGACTATGGAGGAGGAGCTCACGTGGGAGCGCGAGACGAGGTATGCAGCCACTATCCTCTTGTTTAGGGATGAAGGTACGTATTTAGTCGCTTAAGATTTAAATGACCTATTACATGCATTAGAGCACGTTGCATATGGCTGTGTTGTGTTAGATTGTCCCAATTTCGAGATCAAATTCCTTTAAGGAGGAAAAGACCTAAAATTCCAATTTCTCGAAAATGGCAAAATCGTAATTTCGCCACAAAATTGTAATTTCTAGAAAAATCTGAAATTTTATTCTCTTAGATCTCCTGGATGAAGAAAACGAATTTCACCGTTGAATCGGCTCCTCTGCTGAATTCAGCTAACACGCCACCTCCTCTATCAATCTCGGGACAACCTGGAGTTGACACATTTTTCGAGGCATCGCCAAGCCATAAACGTATGTCTCGATGTGACAAAAGCCCACATATGACACGCACTCCTGCGTACCATGCGGCATGAGTAGAGAAATGATAAAACTAAGCACCAGATAGTGTTTGAGTGACAAAACTAGGAAAGAGATGACATAGATGTCATTTTGGAATTTGATTAAATGGGGAAAATGACAAATAACAAACAAAGAAATCATCTTCCATTAATTGAGACAAACAAGTAACGAGGCTCAGCAGTAGCGTAAATGGCGATTTTCTTAGAGAGAGACTTCTCTCTAAATTTCGTTGTAACTAATCGGCCTAATCAAGTGGGACAAGAAGCAAAGCCGCTCTACGATTAAGGCTCACGCGCAGGTCTGATCAGGAGTTTTCGACAGTCCCGATATGATTCCATTTGTGGCTTTATTTTTATTTGGCACTTTGTTAATGTTTCAGCGCTGATTGAGGCCGTGAGGGGCCGTTGATCCATCCCAAACTTGGGACTCGAATTGTTGGAAATTTTTTTAGATTTTGTAATAGGCCCACTGACCGTTTGGTTATTTCAGATGAATTATGTTTAAATCATGTATCGGTTTGTATTGGGCCTAAATACCAGAAATTCAGGTTCTAAGCAAAGTGAACCGAAGATTGCCATTTGCTCGTGAATAGTAACCGAGGGTTTCACTATTCCCTAGAATAGTGTTCATAAAATAATTTTTGTGAAATAATATGTTCGTCGAATGATCTGTCGAATGTCAGGTTTTACAATTAATGCTTAGCTAATTCTTCGTGGATGAAATGTGAAATTACATGACATGATTGTGTGATTTAAATTTATGTAAATATAAAAATATTATATGAGCTGTACAAGAGGACAATAGAATGGGCATCATGTTCCCATATGCACTGGGCACTCTAGGACTGTAGGAGGAGTGCATGAGGTGAGTCCAGAGAAAATCCTTTCTGAGGGCTGTCTAAAAATGATAATTACTCCGAGGGTAGTCCACACCTGCTAAAATAATATCAATCGTTCCGAGACGGCCCACTGATATACATCTGAGGGTAGTCCATAACACACATCAACTGCCTGAGACGGCCCAATCGATATATATATACATCTGAGGGGTCATTCACAAAACAACATAATAATTCTCATACGAGGCTTAGGCGTAGTGTGAGGAGCCTGAGGACCTCGTTATGAGATGATCAGTTAGACATTCAAGTAGGATCATGCATTTGCTTGAATGTGTGTTTACTTTGGAGCATCAAGATATGCAGAATTTAGGTGGAGAGTAGACTACTTAGGTGATTCCACTACTGAGCATTAGCTCACCCTATCGAGAGGGATACTATTTTACTGTGTACGTGGAGCGTGCGAGGAGATCGTTCGCCCTAGAGACTAGTTTTATTGTTTAAATGTGGCTTTGACGGTTTCTACATGCATTAGAATTCTAGTATTTAATATATGTTGTATAAGAGTAACTTTGAACTCTTTGAAACTATTGATAAGTGGTTGATATACATAATCGTATGTTACGAGTATGGTTTTACTGGGCCCAAGTGGTCGCTTTACCCATGTTATTGCTATCGATTGTCGGGACATAGGTTATATTCTGCTTTGTATTTCCGTAGATTCCCCACAAAGAAGACTATGCCCGATTGAAAATGCCTGTCATCCGACATTCACGATTATTCACGGTCGACAAGGTAGTCAACCACCCCTGCTCAAGGTCACAAGTGCTCATGCAATGGAAAAACACACACATTCAAGTGAATTCATGATTCCTACTCGAATGTCTACATGCCCAATCCCATGTCTCGAGTCCTCACCGACTCCCTCACACATGCTTATGCCATGTATGAAAATCGTCTTCAAACAAAAATATTTGTTTTAATTGTGGACAACCCTCCGATATAAATACGTTGGACAACTCCGGTGTGGAATTTGTTGCAACTCTCCAAATCAATTCATGGGTCTCTCCGACATGAATTGTTAGACGATTTCCCAACACAATTCTTCGGACAACTTTCCGATAAAATTTTATTATTTTGGACAACCCTCCGATTTAATTCATGTCATGCACTCACACCTACTATTCTAAGGTGCCCCGGTGCATATGAAATGCAATATGTCAATTCACAACAATTCATGTTAATATATATCAAGTATGCATATATTAACAAAATTTAACACACAACATGTTATTCATTCATAGCAATAACACCAAAATTAGCTCACATAGGCTAATAAACAATTTAAGCAATTCATTTTGAACCGCCCAAGCAACACAAACCACACACAAAGTATCACGTGAATGCAGAGAGGAACCTGTGGCCTTAAACTATCCAAAATTTCAAATTTCTTCAACTTAATTCTAGGACCAAACTCACCCGCCATTTCGGCCCCAACCACTCCAACCATCAACAAGGTTCTTAAATAAGGATTAAATCAAGTAGGAGAAAACCCCTACCTTCCAAAGTTTTTCGAAACCTACAAACCGTATCCACGCCAGAAAGGTAGGGAGCAACTTTGCTTCGCTCACCGAGATCTCGAGACATCCGATCACCTGAATTCTAAAGAGAAGTGACTTCTCTCTTAAAATCTATTTTCTCCTCTTCTTTTTCCTTCTTCTCCCAAACCTACAGTGGGAGAGTTGGGTTAAGAGAGACTCGTCCTCTCATGCCACATGTTAAGCTGTACCAATGACTTCTATCCCTCTACTTTGGGATTTTCCAAATTTATCATAACACGTGTCCACCCATACCACACCAGCCTCATGCTCGACTAATTCTCTCGCATTAGCGACTAAGACTGGTGCCACCAAAAATGTGTCATGTCCCGCATCACCCCCCGTCTTCGTCAAAACGAAAATTGAACGCCTCGAAATTCAAACGAAATTCGACGCCAGACTTATTGGGCGAGCATCTATTCCAATCCAAGTGAAGTCTGTCTGGCCATCCGAGATCTAAAAAAATCGATTTGACCTAAATTACTATTTTACCACTTTCATAAAATTGTAAATTCTTTCTAGTTTTACATAGCTAGAAACTTTTCGTCTATATGTTTTTGATTTAAATTGTTCAATCCTTATCACACTTGTTATAACCAAGGATGGAAATATCAGTTTCGACTCGATATATAGGTACTCTGAATTACTGATATATCTGATCTTGGAGATATATTCGTGGGATATTTTTACATAAATATCGATAGGTCGGAAATTAACAAAATACTTTGAAATTCATGGAAATAGCTTGTGCCGTAAAATGACGCATTAATCAAATACATATACATTGAAATTACATTTACAATAAGCTTAAAATAAAATGAAGATCATGTGGTCCATTTGCAAATTTGATGAGGGATCCCATCTTGATAAAGGGAATACTCATATGAAGACATGGTGTTCGATAATATTGATTATAGGATCGAACATGTCATGCATAACCGTCTTGACTTGTATCCACAACTTCATGGATAAGAAACTGTGGTTCATCAACATGCTCAAGCTTTCAAATATTAACTAACATTTATTAATATATTATTAATGAAATGTTAATTTATTAATATATTATTACGTCTAACTAATTTAAAATATGAAAGATCATATAAACTATCACAAAGAAAAAAATTGAGTGAAATGAAGATTGATCTGTAGAGAATTTTGTGATCAAATTGAATGATTTTAAAGGTATTTATAGATTTTTTTTTGGTCAAAATAGTCGTTGGATGGTAAAAAAATCTTTGTAATTTAATTATAGCCGTTGGATTTAATTTTTGTGCAAATTTGACCGTTAGATCTTCTTTAAACTGTTAGGATCAATTCATAATCGTTGGATCGAGTCAAGATTTCAAATCTCACAATTTGGATATATCCCGATATATTCCGATATCTCCCCGAATATATTTGTTTTAAAAAATTAAACTAATCACACAGCTACTGCACTAATATTTCCAAAGATATACCTGGCGATATATCAACGATATAACTAATCTTTTTGTCGACTTTTCCCTCAAAAAAAAACGATTATCGATCACGATATCAGAAACACATTAATTGATATCCAATATATCGGATATTTTTAACCATGGTCATATCTATGCATGTAGCGACAAGGTTCTCAGCCCATACAAAATGAGTAAAGATCACGCTTACCTATTCAATACAAATATTCTTATATGTGTAGGATCCTAATCTCTCTTTATTTTTTATAATAAGCTTATTACTTAAATTTTTTTGTTGCATTAATTGAATTTAATTAATGTTCCCTCATGCTTCAACCGTTCATCTAACTAAACTAGACTTATAGGAGAACATATTTCCTTGAAATAGGTCTATAAATTCAATTCTTTGATTTAGAAATGGCCCAAAGTCGAAGCTATGTCTGTGCAAGCTTTTCTGGCTTTGTTTTTAGACTTTCGACTGTGTTTTGGCCATAACTCGCCATAACACATCCGACTGGAAAGGATACAAATTTCGGGTAATCTAGACTTATAGGAGAACATATTTTGAAATAGTCTATCCAAATTCACCCTTTCTTTGACTCGTAAAATGATTCAAATGAAGCTATGTTCAAACAGCTCGGTCTCTATTTGAAAACCGAGTAGTCCCGGACATTGTTTGTGACATATCTTGTAGCTTTGGATCCATCAAGGATTCCATTGAGAACCCAAAGAACCACATCTGTAAATGATACAAAGAATCTGGTCATTGTCCTTCAAGTAATTCTGAGTCGAGACGTTGTCCGAGTAGCATCATGCTTATCCTCTTGGAACATAACAAACTACCATCTTGTGTGTAGCAAGAACCCTCCTAATATCACGTCAATGACGCACCTGGATGCGGCCAACCAATCCATGCCAATAACGACATCAAACTGGATGCCCATAACCAAGGTCCACCGAGCAGAACTCTGTAGATCCTAGCTCATAACTGGCATATCTTTATCAAACTAGTAATCTCACCTTCAACGGCTTTCCATGTTTCAACTTAAGCCCACAAGATTTCTCTTTATCGTCTATTTAGCAAGACACATGCCAAATCAATACAGACATGAACATCCCGAACTATTCTCGTTTCATCCATTTTCAAACCTAAGGTTATGTTTTCTAACCCTAGTGTTCACCTTTTCCTATACATTCTACCATGTATATAATCCTACTCAATTTGTATACACACAATCACACAATCACAATCACAGTACACAACATGAAAATGTACACTGCATGCACTGGTCTAAACTCAATGCCCATCCTTTTCCAAGGTAACCACATACTTACGTTCTGATATACAAACTACAACACCAGAACTCAATGAATCTAACGACATAGACCTGTAACTGTCAAATTTCAGATTGCAGAATTTAGACTCTTGATACCTTAATGAGAAGATTTAGCTAAGATCAAGACCATACTCTGCAGAGCATCACACCGAAGCTTCCTAGGTAATCGTTACCTAAACTATGATACAATGTGAACACCCTATCCCGAGAGGTCCCATTGACAACCCTCTGCTCACTGGAGTAAACCTCGTGATATTCAAAATCTCGATCGCCATCACCACGTCCCATTTATCGATCCACAACTTTAACAAAAAATTAGACAAAGTCCCTCTTGTGGGAAGCTCTATAAAAATACAACCTGTATAACAATACATCACATGACCCTACCGGGCTCACACACCCCAGCTCATGAGTCAAAGCAACCAATCGGCCCCATTCAACCATACCCCGAATACTCATACATGCAACTATGTAGTGATATGTTTACAAAAGTTCAATTATACACTCTATACAAAATGATTATATTAAAACTGATTGTCTAATATACATATATTAAATATGGTTTAAAGCTTTCACATCCGACTTTCTTCATATGTGCGGTCCCGACGTGTCACCGCAGCACCGACTTGTAATTCTTCTGAAAGGGGGTCTCACGACTCCGGTGAGCAGCTCCATTAGTGATAATCTCCCACAAGGGTTACTCCCCACCTGCTCATACAATGATCAAACTAAATCAATACACATCCAAGTGAAAATGTCTACACATGAATGTCATATGTCATGCATGGAATGTCTATGCCCATATCCCGCGAGTCACCCACAAACTCCCCTACACATACCTATGCCAAGTGTGGATAAACCGGTCATTAGTCGTGACCACGACACATATACTCGAGCCCCCACGGCCACCAGCATTTCCAACGGCGCCACAAGGTAATCCCAGTCAACTCGACTTATCACACAACTCGAGTCTATGATAACTATGATCGCAGGTCTTCTTTGGGCAAATGTTAGCTGGATCAGACCGCGGTCTCTTTACACCCATGTTGTATACAATTTCTGGATCACACCGCTGGTCTCTACACCTACAGCATGTAACTTTTCGGATCACACCGCAGGTCTCTTACACCCATGTTCCAGGCTTTTCACCTGAGGGGGTTAACGATCCCCTTCTTGCTCCGCCCAACACACCTTATTTATATTTCTTTTTATGTTTTAAACCGTGAGACATTTATTGGACGTCGTCCAAAGTACAAGCTCACTACCCATTCATCAACAATGATGATGGATGACCATATCCATGCACACACACCCAATATGTTGATGTCCCTGTGCATATGCAATGCTAATGTCACTGCAAATTCTCATGTTACATGTATGATGCACACTACATGGAACATTCTAATCAATCATACTTCATGTCAAGTACCATGCAAATATAGATTTGAAGCATATAAGTTCCATACATTTCATGCCAATCTAGATATCGTAGTATTTGCTACAAGACCATCAATACATGATCAAACAAGTAATGTCATATATCCTTCCCTTAGGGCTAACCTGAAATTATACTCAATACAATAGCCTACAACATGCCATGCAATGGTCGTGTCAAAACCTGGTTATTTACATCGACATAACCAAATAACCTACACACTTAGTGAAAAACATAGATTTTTAGCATAGTTGTGGACATCCAATGACTTCCACATGAGCATGGAAAGAATCTTGATTCAATGGGCTTTCCATAGAGTCTAAGAAAACCCCAAACAGAGTTCAGACGCGAAAGATATGGTTGTCCGTTGAGTGTAAACAAATGTGAAATGTCCCCTCTGTGGTCCCACCTGTACACTCTGCATGCAAACACCGGTCCTCAGAAAGGCTGTGGATACCAATTAATTCCTCCATGAATATGGCTAGGCCTCAATTCAATGGCTTCCAGAGTCTAAGAACACTCAAACGAGTTCAGACGGCAGTTATATTTTTATTCCAAAACTGTCGCTTATCATAAGTCTACCCTAGAGGACTATAGGAAAGAATTTGAGTCTACCTCTAGTGGTTATTAAGTACGAGGATGTTTTTTTGGATGAGCTACCGGGATTACCTCCACATAGGGGATGTAGACTCGTTATCGAAGCTACACCCCGGTACATCTATTTCATGACTCCACATGGGGATGGCTACCAAATGAAATAGAGAAACCCAAGGTCCGCATACGATTTATCGACAAAATTTGATTAGACCTAGCACTTACCCAGGGCGCCCGGTTCATTTCATGCAAGAAGGATACACCTTCAGCTCTGTATCAACCACCGGCGTGAACAAACATCAAGAATCTGGGATCCACAACGAGGATCGATGATTTATTGATCACCGAGAGGGGTGTGCCCATTCCAACATAGATCTCCCACAGTTATCATCGCTGAGAGTTAGGAGGTATATCCCAGACAACGCAGATCATGCAGGTGCATTTTGAGTTTATAGTGATTCCTTTGGATTAACTAATGCTAAACATTCATGATCCATGACAGGTGTCTTCAAGCCCATCTAGATTGAATAGAATCTTGTTAATGACATCTATCTACTCCCAGCCTGAGAGGACATTTATGGACTCATTTGATAGATTATTCTCGCCTGGGAGAACATCGCTTGTATCACTAAATCTGGGAAGAAGTGCTAAATTCACTAGGTGCGACAGATACAATGTCAACTTTTAAAGCCCATATGGACCTAGAAAGCGAGGCGCTTATGAGTCAGAGAGACCAAGTCACTTTGTGATACATTTTCTGACCGGTTGGATATTGCTGCAGATTTATTATGACTCTTGGCTGGATACATTGTTATGGGAGGCTTGCCAAGGACATTCCGATTGTCACCATGACTAGATTTGACCTTAAGAAGATCATAGGAGTGGAATGACTGTAGTAGAGAGGGTGACCATAAGAGTTAAAAAGGAGGCATTTACATCAACTCCATTTTGATAGTCCTCAAAGGGGATAGAGGTACATGTTAGCTATGATGCCCTCAAAGACTTGACCGACAAGTTTTGATAACTAGTGATGCGTGAGAGCTATGAATCACGACAAATTTGAAGAACCACGAGTGGAATTACCCTCTCACTGCTGATGACACGGAGCTGGCAGCCAGCCTCGCTCTAAGATATAGCGCCACCACGAGGCAGAGCCAACGAGGTACTTTCACCACAAAACCAAGTATGATTCTACTCAGCTGAACCCCACATGAGGAACAGATGAGCTGTGAAATATCTTGATTATGACTTCACTTGCAAGATCAATCTCAGTAAAGGAGCACTGTGGTGGCTGGATGCCATAGATCAGGGGCAGCCTCACTTACAGACAAGACAAACCCAGTGTGCCTGGGTTTGAAGGCCGCCTCCCATCCCAGTGGTGAGTGATTAAGTCCTAAAGTGATTGAGATAGTGTCAATAGGACCGAGCACGATTGTACCTGGGTGACGAAGGCCATGCCATTCACACCGGAAGTATATTTGCACAGACTCAATTGTTGTTCCCGCTTGGCAAAGTCGGAGATAGGAGATCCTTCAGAATTCACTGTTTCAGTTTCATGTAAAAATCCGTGGCAATTAAGATACTCAAGATCTCTCATCACCGACATCTGAATGGGACGGTGAGATGTTGGGATTTTGTTCAATGATGTCTCGGCAATAACCTGGCAAGGTCGAGCATCGAGATGTAAAGAGACATCAAATGGCGAGGTAGCTGAGGAAATGGGAGCATATCAATGGCTGGATTTTGTGACTCACTTTCCACGTATATCGCTAAGGCCATGGAGCGGGTGATGGATCGGCTTACTAAGTCGCGACATTTCTCCTGCCAGTGATGACCAAACTAGAGGAATTTTGCAAGTTGTACATACGGTGATTGTAGGTCAGATGGGAGTGCCGCCTCCATAGCACGGACGGATCCCAAGCCATGCCGCTCGAAGAGTTTGAGAGCCATGAGACACGCTTGAGGATGAGTAACGTGCTTCATCCACGTGATCGACTGGCCTACGAGAGGACTATACAGTAAGAGGACATGTCAGAGTGAGTCCGATCTCAAGGGTAGCCGGGAGGAGCACGGCACTGGTCAGCCCGCCATAACAACAGGCGATGCTCCATGAGGCAATGTACGGGATGCTGCTCTTCTATCTCCCGGGCCATTGACCGAGGTATAAGAGAGATCCACCACCCGGTCCTGAGCCGATTAGTGACACCTCAAATAGTGGACTGACACAGAACGCCTTCGCCTCCGTAGCCTGTAAGAGTTACGCCTAACACACGGCCGACGTAACTTCTAGAGCCTGAGGTGGAGATCATGCCTCTAAGTATGGCTAAGAGATGAGTGATCAGGTTTGGCAAGCGAGGAAAGCTATCGCCAAGATATATTGGGCCCTTCGAGGTACTCGAGAGGGAGAGTATAGTTGCTTATCGGTTGGCACTATCGCCGAGTTTATCGAGTGTTCACGACGACGGCGTTCCATGCTTTGGAAATACACCTGCATCCGACCTATGTGAAGATCAGAGGTTTCATGTTGATACGTATTTAGACCTTGGTAGCTGACCATGGTCAAGTGGATAGCCTGTGACCAAGTTTTGCGACGCAAGACTGTGGGGCTAGTGAAGGTGCTATGACAAGACCGAGGAATGGAGGAGACAACATGGAGTTTGAGGACACGATCCACTTCGCCTATCCCTTCTTATTTAAGGATGAATGACGTTTTAGTCATTTGATAGCATTCACGACCATATGCATGTGATTGCATATGGTTGCGCGGAGATCGCTCTGGGGCTAAATTTTTATGAAGAAGGAGAATGTAAGACCTGAAAACCTAGAAATTTTGAAGTTTTCATAGAAGCGGCAAAATGGAAATTTTCATTTAATTTTTCTGTGATCTCGACGACAAAACTGACTTCACCGCTGAATCGCCTCGCAAAATGTAGTCACCCGTGCGACTTATGAATTCCGTAGACAAAGATTTTCTAACACTTTAGGCAAGGGACGCTGGCGGACTCAAACGAGATTTCCAGAAAACTGAAATGCTGTCAAATATTTAAAGAATGTCCATTTAGATGGAACTAAATCGAGATGAAATAAATTGTTTTGATCTAGAACTAACCTAAGAGTGCAGATATGGCACAACGTGAGCCACACACTATAAATAGCCTAAAATATCTAAATAACATGAGAGAGGAGGATTCCATTTTGGTCTGTGAGAAACACATGATAGAGAGAGAGAGAGAGAGAGAGAGCAGAGGAAAGCAAACCTTCTCGTGCTTATTTCACTGGTTTTTCCAAATGAACCGACAAGCCGAGTTAAAGTTGCTCTATGAGACAAGAGCTACACGTGAACAGAATCACAGATTTACTGCTCTGAGCTGCTGGAAACCGAGAAAAGGTGGTGTCCCCGTGAAATCACGCAAATTGAGGTGGTGAGTTTTATCCTACCAGATGACTTTACCTAAGGGCATGTGTGTGTGTGTCAAAGTGGAGAATGTTGTCCAGCTTTTTTCCTCCGACCCATGACTGAGTTTTATTGCACCCTGGCTATCACTCATCGAATTGAGTGATTATAATTTCGGTAAACTAGACTTATAGGAGAACATATTTCCGAAATAGGTCTATCCAAATTCGACTTTGACCTCGAAATGCATTCAAAGTGGTCATACAGTTCAGCGCTTCCCGGGGTTTCCATTTTTAGACTTCGATCGTGTTTCGGGGCCATAACTTGGCCATAACGAGATTTGAATTGAGTGATACAAATTTCTAGGTAACCCAGGACTTGCTGTGAGGAACATACTCTTGGTCTATCCAAATTCCAACCCTTAATTTTAAATGCATTCAAACGGGTTATGTTCGATGGGCCATGGATGCCCCAAAACCTCGGTCCGTTGACAACCCGTCAACTCAAGGGAATAATCGTGGATGCCGGGTAACCCGACTCCACTCATGCAAACCCAAGCAGTCTCCTCAGACGGGAGCCACCCAGTACAAAACCAGTCCTAAATATCAACACTTCCCATGACCACATTGTGGTCCACATGCGAGCAAAATAATGACCACTGGGCCCAGATTAATACTTACAACAAACATCAACTATATACAATAGTTCAAGAGTTAATAATTTACTTTATTCAACATATATTAAAATTACAACATTCTAATACATGTATACAATCGGTTGGCAAATTAAAGCCATTAAACCCAGCTTTCTTCTGTACTATGTACCAGCGAGCCGTCCCTGCACACCCCGCACTAAATGGTGATCCCCTCGACCTGGAGTGAGCAAAGCCCAAGAGCTGGATAATTTCTACTCGCTACTCCCACCTAAGTGCACATTGTGACGCCCCCAAAACCGGGGTCCGCTGACTACCCGCCAACCTGTGGAAGACGGATGCTCCGTAACTTGATTCACCACGAAAACCCGCAGTCTCCTTTGTACCTGGGAGCCTACCTGCATACAACCCGTCCCAATACTGAACACTGAGATACAAATATGATAAACGGCCTCTCGCCCATACTACAATATCCATCATCATACATCAACATACATCATGTTTTCAAGAGTTAAATGTTTACTCTTATACAACATATATTAAAAATACTAGAATTCTAATAATACGTTTAAAAACTCCAAGCTACAACCCTACTTTCTTCACAAACTCGCCCCTAGATGAGCCGTCTCAGCGCGCTCCCCGTACTCGGTAAAATATGTTCCCCGATGTGGTGAGCTAATGCTCGCAGTGGAATCACCCCAAATGGGCTACTTCCACCTGCATATACCTGGGGAAATAAACACACATTCAAGCAAATGCATGATCCTACTTGAATGTCTAACTCATCATCTCGTACCCGAGTCCTCATCGACTCCCTCACACCTGCCTAAGCCATGTATGAGAAAACTAGTTTTAAACAAAGTTATTTGTTTATATTTGTGGTCTACCCTCCGATCTAAGTAGTGGACTGTCTCCGATGTTATATTTAAGTGGGATTCACCCTCCTGAGATATATCACTGGGCCATCTCCCGACGATCATATTTTATATGTGGATCACCCTCCAATGTATATCAATTGTGCTGCCTCCACGATTTGATATTTTTAGTATGGACTACCTCCGATCATTATTATTGTTTTAGACAACCTCCGAAATATTTTACATTTACTTGTCTAATCTCCTAAACAGCTTCTCTCTTGAGAACTACCTCATGTCCCACTCCAATCTCTCTTAGTGGTGCTCCTACATATGAAATGCATTGTGATGTCATTTCAATAACTCATATAACACATGAAAATATACCACCATGCATATATTCACATAATTTAAATCTCACAATCATGTCATGTAATTTCACAATTCATTACACTAAAAATTAGCTCACTTGGGCTAATTGTCAAACACGAGCAATTCGAATTTAATCACTCAATAAAACACATTCTCACATGAAAATTTATTTTCGTGTCACTGTTCTCATATGAACAAGAAAAACCCTAGGTTTACCGTTCCACCATTAATCATCTGCTCACTTCAGGAACTCACTTTCTGCCAATCTCGCCTCATACATCAAGGCATACATTTTCACATATGCACAAACTAGGAACTCCAATAGCTCCGTGGACAGTCACGGACTCCATTCATGGGTTTCTAAATTTTTTTCAATTCTGCCTCCAAAGCTTTGAACCGATCTAACGGCCCCTCACTACTCATTCGACTCAAAACATTGTAAATACACTTAAACGAAGTGTAAACCCGCTGGGGAGAAACCCCTACTTTTTTGAGCTCGAGGAAACTCCCAAACTAGTACTCCACGCGAAACCCTTCTCAAGCAGAGCGCCTCCTTCTTGTCCCAAAGACTCCGGCCGACCACTGGGACGCGTATTTCTAAAGAGAAGGAAGACTCTCTCTCACTATAATCACACCATTTTAGCTACTGGACCTTTTTTCTCCCCATTCACGTTTTTTCCTTGCCTTTTTGAATTGTGGGAGACAACACTATTGAGTGTTTTGTCTTTTTCCCACTTAAACAATTCCATTAATACCCGCATGTCCCTTTCCAGCTGATATCTGCACTAGCTCCTACAGCCCATTTTCACTCATTTCTCTACTCATACCACTTATGGCACATGAGTACTTGTTATGTGACTACGCATCAAAATCATTTTCTAAGACCTAAACCGCGGGTGCTCCTCAGAAACGTGTCAACCCTACGCCCCTGAGTTCGACCTAATTTTTTTTCTCGCTAGCTAGATTTCGCTGCATAACCCAACTGCGTAATCCGTCATTATCCTAAGATCTAGAGAATAAATTTCGATTTTTAACCTGAATACGCCAGAACCGAAATTACGAGATTTTGCCCTTTTTCCGTAAACTGAATTTCGTGTCTTACATTCTCCCTTAAAGGAATTTCGGTCCAGGTAATTCAGACCATTACACCACTACAGCCATGCAACGCGTGCACTCTAACATGCATCTAAAACAAATGCCATTTAAATCTTAAACGACTAAACCACGTATCTTCATCCCCAAACAAGAAGATAGGTGGCCCGCATCGGTCTCTCTCGCGCCCCACGTGACCTTCACCCATAAGGCTCCAGCAAGACCTCACAGCCTCTACCGCCTTGCGTCAGAAACCGATCACGCTATCAACAATGCACACCGGTCCCTCTCGTTCTCATCCGCGGTCAACCCCATCCGTCCCTAATCCACCATATGAGCCGGATCCGGAGTATACTTCCGCAGCATGCAGACGTGAAATTGGACACCGACATGCCGGGCTGCAAACCAACCGATACGCACAGTGCCTATCCTTCTCGGTATCTCGAAAGCGCCCAATGTAATTCGCGATAGTCCCCGGCGCTTGCCGAACCCTAGACCACTCCCTCTCTAGGCGTCACCTTCAAGAAGACATGATCCCCAACCTTGCGTCGACGTCATACATTTGCATAGCTCTTCGCCGCTCCCGAGAGTCAGTGAGAACAGACGTTGTCGTATCAAGCTCCACCTTCCTGATGGTGTCTCTAATCGATTAGGACCCGTGACGGAGCTCTCTTCTCCCACCTTGGTCCAACATAACTGATCTACATGGTCTACAATGTCTCATATGGTGCCATTTGTATACTCGCCTCGATAACTATCATAGTAGACGACCCACTAAGGGGCAATTGCCTCTACCCTTAGCACCCGTGATCGATGCTCACGTGTCCTCTAACGACCGTAGATATAATCCACAATAACGTGTAACCCTACACAACCCTTACTTTGTGTAAACACCACCTTCCCAAGGTCACAATCGCCGACAATCCAATGGACCGTTTCAACCTAGTCCATGCTAGAATGACATCCATATACCGGCCCCTCGCGGCTCAACAACACACAATGCAATTTCCAAAAGGGTATCCACTCGAGTCACTCGACTTATCACCAACTCTAAGTCTACGTGATAGCCTCGACCGGGTGTGTTTTCATCTTGATTAACCTAACTCTTCTGGCCTCACACTCGAGCCTCTCACATTCATTACCGTAAATTCGATACCTTCCTGCTCTCTTACACCCAAACCTGTGGATTCTCACCTTAGTGGGATTAACGACCCTCTCATGGCCCCACACACTTTAATTATTCTTCATCTCCTGAATCTAACTATGAGTCTTCATCGGACGTAGCCCCCAAAGACAAACTGATCCCACTCACCAAGAGTGGTGAACGACCGTACTGCGGTCGTGACGCCCAAATCCCAGGGGGGTCCACCATGAGCAGACCTCAGAGATCTCTCACCATAATCCCACCTATTGCATCAACTCTCACCCTACATTCTAGGAAGAACATCTATACCCGTTTTCTAAAGGCCTTAACCCTAAACCCAAATCCAAGGTCGCACGGTATGCCAACCCTAGCTTAAGGTCCCACCATCGACAACTCGATGGTCGCTAACTCATCCATGTCAACCCGACATCAACAACCACACAGGTCTACCACCCTAAAGTCCACACTACACTGGTCACAAGAACTCGATCCGTCCCGACTCGACCACACTCCGCCCCTCCGGTCTATCTCATTGGCGAGCGCCAGGAGGCGACTCGAAACCGAAACCGGCTTACTCTAACCCACTAGGTGTGGAGGAATGAACCGTATACTCATGTTCTACAGCCGAATCGGGACTCACACCGTCCCAAAGTCCCGGGATCCCCGTCTCCTCAAATCCCATCTCACATGCTAAATCCTGCCCCGGGTCTCAAACTCGTGCGTAAGTCTTCTCGCCTCTTCCTAAAACTAAAAGCAGCGCCGATCCTCCCTCTTGCTGCTACTAACACCTGCAGATCCCGGTGCTCTGGCATCCTCGATCTCTCATGGTCGTGGTCACCCCAACCATGGAGTCCATGTCTAGTAGGCGAAATCCTACAATCCTGCCCCGAACGTCGACAACCTCAGCCCATTCGAACCTCCGTAATACCCAAACAATCCCAAGAACTAATAATGATTCGAAGATCGACATCTCGGTCTCCCAACTCATCACCGCCAACCTCTCCTCGGGTCGACCACTTTCGCTGATGTCGGCCACCACACGCGGCTCAAAATCTCACCCGCAGCCAAACTCGCACTCATCGAACTTAGCCGCATAGCCGATGGTCTCAACAATCAGAAACAATCCTCGCGATACTCATGCTCCCATCACTTTGATCGAGTAGATCAAAATGTCATCCACTAAGACTACGACAAACCGATTCTAAAATGGGTTGAATATTCTATTTAATGAGATCCATGAATGCCGCCAAGGTGATCTGGCCAATCAAAAGGGCATCACCATAAACTCAGTGCCCTTAACGCCGCCCTAAACGCTCGGGATATCTATCTCCTAATCCTCCACTAATGGTAACCACGCGAAGGTTCATTCGAGTATGTACCGCGCTTCCTCTCAATCGATCAAATAAATCATCAACTTCTGGTGAATGGTACCAATTGCTGATCATAACTCGCTCAACCATCAGTCAATGCACCCGCCAAAGGATCTTCGCCCTTCTTCGCAGAAATAAACCGGAGCGCCCCATGGTGAAGTGCTCTGGCCTCGATAAACCCTCATTCCAATAGCTCATGTAATCGGACTCAGTTCCTACAACTCATTAACCGGTGCCATCCTATGCGCGAGTCATATAGAGATGGTGAAGTACCAGGTGTAACTCGATACCGGGTCTACGACCCTCCGTGAGGTAGTCCAAGTAGCTCATCTGGAAAAACATCCACATACACTCACACTTACCTAGTAGATCTAAGTCCGGTCTCTCCTCGTCCTCTAGGGTAAGGCCTCGCTAAATCTAACCCGCTTAACCGTCCTCGACACTGATTCTCGTATACTATGTGGGAAAAATATCATGTTTGTCTCCTCAAATACCACGCGAGTACCGCCCCGCGTGTAAGCGGTAACCCCATACGTCAATCGACAACGACCCTGTGAAGTCAGCCAATCCATCCCCGTAATGACATCGAACTCGACATAAACCATGATCCTCAGTCCACCGTGAGTAGAGTCCCCGAGATCTCCAAACTGCAACCTCGAAATATCATCCCTATTCGCCCTATAATCCCTAGGGGAGAACCCACATGGCAAAGGCTCCTCTGGCGTCCTCGCAGGTCCTGCCCATTTCCACCATATCTGTCCTCACTCTAGCTAATCATCACTACCTAATCCCGGCAGTGTCAAAAGTAATTTCCATAACCTCTAACACCTTCTCTCAAATCAGAACCAACACCACCACATCTGACCTCCCTCTATGAATGCTCCGGGGAGGATGTCGCGTCCTAAACTCGGAGGCTACTAGACCCCTCTCGATCACCGCTATGCTAGCCCGTGCGATAAAGAGTCGCCGCAATACCCACAAACAGCTTGCTTATCAAATCGGTGGTGCCCGACCGCACTCGTGGACGCCGACGTCCCGTTGTATCACCAGCCATCTACGTGATTCCAATGGCAACAGTAAATCATTTAATTTTTCATTTCGCCTAACTAGCAATGCACACGCCTAATTACTAATAAACACTTAACAACCATGAACCCACCTGTTCATTTCCTAAGTGGCGCCTAAATCTAACCACTTGCTTCATTTATTTCAATAAAATTCCAAGTTTTCTTGCTCATTTCATTATCCAAACTCTACAATATAGTTCATAATCTTAGCATTCACCCTTTCCTATACGCATTACACCCATGCATATAATTTCCTACGCAAAGAATCGCAATCACAATTTCCAATGGTAGTTAAATTAACAAGATCTCAAGGCATACACACTCCGAGACACTATTCATACACATAAATCATCGTATACACATCGTCCTCGATTTACAAGTAATGCAAGGCAATTAATTATACATTTAAAACATTTTTAACAAAATTTCATTTTTGAAAATTTGTATTTTTTTTTCGAAAATTTTGATTCATATTTATTAAATTTTATTTTATTTGATTTTTCAAAAAAAAAAATTTAAATTTATTGTTCACGCTGACCTGGACAACGTTATTGTCTCATATTACTATTCACCCGCACCGGTTCTCAAGTTGCAATAATACAATTTGTTTATTGTAATACAATTTGGTGCCTAAGACTGTGTCACAATGCAAATGGTGTATTGCAATACACTCATACAAGTCATTCAAGCTCTTTATTTGCAATACAATTTTCTTCCCTATCAGTAATACAATTTTTTTTTTTAACTCCATATCGTAATACAATGCAATACCCTTGTTCCTTCTTGTCACAATACACAATTTTTGTATTGCAACACAAACCAGCTATCTGCTTCCTCTCTCCCCCGTAATACAATTCTTACCAAAAGACTATATCAAGAATACAATTTTTCTCCCAAGCCAGCCACCTCTATTGCAATATACTTGACCATCTTGCAATACAATTCCTCCTTAAACTAGCCACCTTCCAGCCCATTAAATTACAATACAACAAGTGTATTGCAATACAATTTTTGCCCATATTAAAATGGGGCGTGAGTCTATCTCGCTTTGTTTTTTTTCGTTGCATTAATTTTTTTTTTTTCCATTTACCTGGAAACTACAAAAAGATAGAACTTTTTTTTCTATTTCCAGCTACTGAAAGGTTCCCAAAATATATACATATATATATGTATATATATATATATATATATATTTTCTCCAGAACATCAAATAAATTTAAAATTTTACTTTCTTTGATTTTCTTTAGTTTTTTTTTTTTCAAACTACCAACACCTTAGAAAATGATTTCTCTCACTTCATCATTTTTTTTTTTCATTTATTTGGCACGATATACAAAATACTTCTATCCATTTTTTTCATTCTCCAGCACACCTAAATAAATTTATTAAATTTATTTTATCCTAGTTTTTCTTCGCCATACAATCAGAAAAACTAAAACCAAAATTTTCTTCTCTCATATATATATATATATATATATATATATATATATTCATTCCTCCACCCAGAGCCTTCCCTGCTAATTCTTACATGCAGAATTCAACACGTATCCACACAACTCAAAACTTTTATGAGTTCAACTATAAAATTTATTGCAATTTTATTTCATTTTCCCAAATAAATTTATTATAATTTATTTCATTTATTTTCCTTTTCCAGCTTTAATAATCAGAAACTCCACACTTTTCACACTATGTGCTAATCACAAGCACACAAACCACAAACCAATCACACACATAACCATTCATGTTATGCATATTTTTCACACAACAAAATTATCAAATCACACAAAACACACCAAACACATGCATGCGGTGTCCTAGTTTTGCCCCGTGATTTCCTAGGTAATCTCATACCTAAACTCAACATCGAACCATACCTAGTGGCGATGTTCTTACACCTCAAAGACTATGGCCTAAGCCCAAATCCTCAATCCCTAGGTTTTCATATACCTATACTCTGCATCAAACCACCCAAGTGGTGATGGATACCCAAACCCGAGCTCCCTAGGTATTCGTATACCTAAGCTCGATACTGCTTCGTGACGCCCAAACCAGGGGGGTCCGACTACCCGCCAACCCGTGAATATTGTGATGCCTGCAACCCACTCGACACTCACTTAAAAAATCTGCGTAGTCTCCTTGCACGGAGCTCTACCCGATACAAACTCCAGTCCCAATATCAATCACCTGATACAAATATGAATAAAACGGTCTCAGCCCATACTACAATATCCATCATCATACATCAACATACATCATGTTTTCAAGAAAGAATGTTTACTCTTATACAACAACATATATTAAAATACGAATACATGTTTAAAATCCTCCAAGCCACAACCCGCTTTCTTCACAAACTCTTACCAGACGAGTCGCCTCCCCTCGTGGCGCTCCTCTTCCCTCGACTGTGGCGAGCACGTCAAAGAGCGGAATCACCCTAAATGGGCTACTTCCACCTAAGTGTATATGCAATGCCCAAATAAAATGTCACATGGTTCATGATCCTCACGCAGAATGTCTAACTTATCATCTCATATCCCAGTCCTCACTCACTCCTCACACCCGCCTAAGCCATGCGTGTATGAGAAAACTAGTTTCAAAACAAAGTTATTCGTTTACTCAGGACACCTCCTGATAAGTAGTGGACTCCGTCTCCGATGTTATATTTAGTGGACTACCTCCGAGATATATATCACCGGGTCGCTCATCGATATTTTATATGTGGACTCACCGGCGTATATCAATCACGCCCGACTACTGATATTTTAGTACGGGACTACCGATCACATATGTTTTTAGACAACCCTCCAAATATTTTGGCATGTTTAGTCTACCCTCCGAACGCTTCCTCTTCGAGAAACCACCTCATGACTCACTTATCTCTGGGAGTCTCCCAGCAGCATATGAAATGCATTGTGATGCCATTTCAATAACCTCATAACACATGAAAATATATGACCATGCATATATCTACATAATTTAAATCACAATAATCATGTCATGTAATCACGTTCATTACACCAAAATTAGCTCACTACAATTGTCAAACACGAGCAATCAATTTAATCACTCAATAAACACACTTCATGAAAATTTATTTTCGTGTCATCGTTTCATATGAACAGAAAAGTTCCTGTGGTTTAATCGCTCCATCACTCATCAATCACCTGGCTCACTTTAGAACCCGGTAATTTCGCCACCCGACCTCACACACATCAAGGCATACATTTTCACAAATGCACAAACTAGGAACCCAATCAGCCCGTGGACAGTCACCTTATCGTCCACACATGGGTTTCTGGCCCACCCTCGTCTCCAAGCTTGAACCGGGATCTAATGGCCCTCACTCGCCTCATTCAACCCAAACATTGTAAATACACTTAAACGAAGTGTGTAAACCCAAGGTAGTGGAGAACTCACCCTTGAGTTTGAGGAAACCCCTAAATCCAAAGACCCACTGGCCCTCTCACAGAGAGCAAATCTCTCCTTCTTGTCCCAAAAGACTACCGACTAGCCGAATCGCGCATTTCAGAGAATGAAGACTCTTCTCACCATAATCACACCATTTTAGCCACCGGACCTTTTTTTTCTCCCCATTCACGCTTTTTCCTTGCCTTTTGAATTGTGGGAGACAACACTATTGAGTGTTTTTGTTTTTTCCCACTTAACAATTCCATTAATACCCGGCTATGTCCCTCTTTCCGCTTTGATATCTCTATGACTAGCTCTACCGTCCATTTTCACTTACTCTACTCATGCCACTTATGGCACATGAGTACTTGTTATATGTGACTTCGTCGTGATCAAAAATCGTCTCCCATGATTCCAAATCGCTTGGCACTTGAAAACGGTGTCAACCCACAAATTTCAGAAGTTCACGAATTTTTTCATGCTAGCTGATTTACGAGACAATCTAAATCTGTGGTAATCCGCTTTCACATATCCAAGATCTAGAGAAGAATACCCCTGATTTTTAACCAAATACACTCGTAACCGGAATTACGACTGCCTTTTTCCAAATTCAACTTCTGCCCACACACATGCATGGTAAACAATCTCATATCTGCAATTTCATGAACCTACCTCGAATCGTCTACATGACCGATCCCGTGTCCCGAGTCTCACCGACTCCCCACACATGCCTAACACATGCAGTGAATTAATCGGGGCTTCAAAACAAAACTTTTTGTTCTTGAAAACACACTACCGAAGCCTCTAGAAAATAGTTGACAACCCTCCGAGGCTTAACTGCTTGGATAACTCCAAACAACTACGGGCCCCTTCGACGTGAATTGTTGACAATCTCCCAACACAATTCTCCTGAAATCTTCGTCGAAATTCCTTTCACAACATTCGCTTTATGTTTCTATGTCATGCACTCAATTCCTAATACTTAAGGTGCCCCAAGGTATATGGAATGCATGATGCCAATTCCAACACATTCATGTTAATATATTCACTTGCATTTATATTAACATAATTAATTCAGTAAATCATGTTATAAATTTACATCAATAACTCCAAAATTAAATCACACGCTAATTAGCAAACACAAGCAATTCATTTTGAATCACCCAACATCGCTGATACTCACAAAACATTCAGATGATTCGCTGAACAAGAAAACTCGTTAATACCAATGCACCACACAAACAAAATTTTCACTCTATGAAGATTTTTAGTTTACGCTAAACAAGTCTTTCAATCGCCTTAACCATTTACATGGCTCTTAAACAAGGGATTTTCAATACAAGTAGAAAATATCTCTACCTCTTGAGTTGTCTAACCCACCAAATTGGTGTCCACGCGAGCCCTCACAGAATGACTATGCTTCGGCTCCCTGAGAGTCCACAATCCGATTTGGCTTAATCCTAGAGAGAAGGTGCTCTCTCTAAAAAAATCACAAATCCACCACCGTAGTTTCATCCCAGCCACCGCCTGTTTTTTTTTTTGTCTTTTGAATAAGAAGACCACTATTCACGCTTTTGTCTTTTTTTCTCATTTATTCTTTTCCCAAAAATCCCTATGTGTCCCTTTCTCTTCTCTTAGATTTGACACTGCACTATCTCTGCCATCCATTTTCATCATCTCTAATACTCAGCAACATGTGTCACATGAGTACATGTTATAGGTGACTTTGTCATATCATGTCGCTTTATTAAAGACCTATCACCGTGCCTCAAAAAAGATGCACCCGACATTGTTTCGTAATCTACCTAAATTCGATCACAGAGATTTCAGATTTCTCGCGAGACGATTCCAACTGCGGAAGTCCATTTCATCATCCGAGATCTAGAAAAATTTCGGAATTTTACCGAAATGACCGTTTTACCCTTTTTCAGAAAAATTGAGAGTTATAAATTATAATTTTTATTTTTTTAAATGATTTATATTATTATTTTTAAAATAATAATAAAAATAGCTCACATATAGCTAAGTTTTTTTAAAGGAAAATGATATTATCAATAAAGAGCATATAGGATGAAACAATATTCAAAGTTAATAGCATAATAAATCCAGATAAACTCACACAATGGATAAAATAGTAAATATAATAGAATTTACTAACAACATAATGACGACTATAATTTGATATCTTCGACCGAACAACCGCTCTACTTGTCCCGAATCGCCTCACACCTGATAAAATGTCGTGAATAAAATGACAAACACTACCTAAGGGCCGTAAATAAAGCCGAAGACAAACCAAACATCGAAAACGATCACAACATAAAAACAACACAAACATGAATCTTGAATACCCGTTTATTAAGCACAAAATGAAAGAAAATGATTCAAATGAGTGATTTATCAAGAATTTTAAAAAATCACCCTTTCCTTGTTTGAGAAAAATAGGAATATAAGGAAAAGATGAGAAAAAGGAGAGAAGGGCGTATAGATGGATAGATAAGAACTTTCATGCCCAGCTGGGTTATTAAAAAGACTGACACCCCAATCATTATTATATATTATGGTACTTTTAGATATTAACATTGTTAAGGCCACGAATCGCCTTAAAAAAACATTGTTACATATGGATAAAATACCAAGATTACTTACTATATAATAATTTTTTTAAACTAGTATGATACGTGTTTTAATTTATTTGTTTCAAAATTCTATGTTTAATATTCTATAAAAATTTCAAAAATATAAAATAGATTTAAAATATGAAATTATAAACATAAAAATATAATGAATGTAAAAATTTGGTTAAATATAAATTTTATAAAGAGAGCAAAAAAAATTTATAAAAATATTATTTTTAAAATATTAATATTTATTTAATACAAGTTCATTTATTATAATATGATTTCATTTAAAAATAACTTTCATCCATTTATTTTGATAAAAATTTGTATTAATTAAAATTTTATATTCATAATATTTTTACATTTATAATTTTCATATTTTGAATCTACTATATGAACACCCTTTAGAGAATATTAAACATAAATTTTTTAAAAATAAAATAAAAACCCTTATCTACAATAGTTAAAACTACCTAAAATAACGACATCAAATATCTAAAAGTATAATTATAAATTTTATTATCTAGTTGAAACTATTTTTATATTTTTAAAATAAAAATAATACAAAAAACTATTAATATGAATTTCATTTCATTCAACAAAGAAGCTTGAATAATAATTTTTAAGAGTGTTTAATTTCAAAATATTTGAAAAGAGGTAAGCTTTATAAATTAAAAAATTTTATATTATTATTTTTAAAATAATAATAAAAAAGATTATTTTTATAATTATAGTGTTATGTTTTAATATCGTATTTATATATTATTATGATACTCTTAGATATTAATGTTAGTTTTGTATACACATTGTTACATATGGATAAAATAACGCTATCATTTACTATATGTCATTTTAATTAGTGAATAATTTTTTATATCTATGTATAATTAGAAATATAAAAACATTATCAAATCATTCTAAGAATTTATTTGATAGTAATTTCAAAATTAGTTTTAACTTAAAAACATTTATAAAAATAAATATCTTAAAAAAATCCAAAGAACAACTTTCTAGTAAATATTAGAGAAATGATTGCTATAAAATAATCCTAGAAAAACTTATTCATTCATAACATTTTTCTAGTAAGTACTTTAATGCATTTTTTTTTACCTGACACGTGTTGCTGTTTGTAGATACCATATTTTTCAATGATTAATACATTGATTTTGTATGATTTTACTCCAAGTTCTCCTATCATGTCAACCATTATGTGGCATGCTAATACCGTGGCATGCTAGAGGAACGTATTTTTCATAAATATAATTTTCTTATGTCATTCAAAACAGCTTTCGTTAAAATACTTGAAGCATGTTTTTTGCATGGACGTATTAAAGGTAAGTTAGTGGATTGCTGTATGTACAGTTCATTATGTCATCAGATTAGATTCTTTATCAGCTTCATTTAAAAGTATTTATTGGGCCGAGTTAATTATTTTAGTTGATTAGTCAATGGACTGGCCCAGCCAATGAGCCTATTCGCCAGTTAACCAGGACAAAAATTATATATTCTTTTTGCATATTATATATATTTCGGTACGTACATTACATCCTTTTGTTATTTGAGTTAGGCCTCAAGGCATCTAAGCCTTCTTTTAAAGCTTAGAATTAAGTGCAACCAACTAAATTGAACTAAACTACCTTTACATTATTGTAATTACAGTAGTACGTGGCATATTAATAATCGTGATAAGGTCGAAGGTATTTTCATAAATATAACTTTCCTGGGTCATCATTCATGGCATAACCCTTTGGATTCAACCGATGTCGCTTAGAGAAGGCTCAAGGTACAAACGTCAAGAAAAACGAGAATGGTAGAAATAATGTGGTCACAATACAATCAATATATGACCCATGAGTTATGAGTATGACATCAGATGAACCAACCCACACAGTTCAAGTCACTACAAGGGAAACTTCATTGAAATATGTTCTGCAAAATAAAATAAAATGGTCATTTTTAATGCAATTTAGATAAATTTTATCTCACTTATATTAATCCAATTAATCCAAAAGTAAATAAAATTACCAATGAAAACAAGTTTGATGTGATCGATGCCAGACTGACGACTTTCTGCAGTCTAAGTAAGACACAGTGATATCTTTCTTGCTCAGGCTCTGGTCTATGGATCCAGGTGCATCGATGATTTCTTGATAAATATCAATGAATCTAATTCCTTGAAATTTTTCTCGGAGCCGAGCTATCATGTCTAGAGTTTATCAACCCAGCCCATCAAAAGGAAAAAATGATCGGAAAATAGAAGAGCTTCCCAGTACTGAGGCTAATAGATTTTATTGTGATTGTGTTTTTATTTTGTGCCAGGATGTTATTATCACGACTCCAAACAAGTGAGCTGCTTTGGTTTGATTTTATCATGCTAGGCATCTATGAGGCTAATTAAGCTATATATCATTAAATTGAAGGCAGAGATCATGCCTTATGCATTGTAACTCCAGGTTTCACATCCATGTCAATGTCATCTTTGTTCATTCCATGAGGCATTCCCCAATCAAAATGAGTATAGAAGATTAGCTAGTGGAGCTCCAATCGTCACAACCTGAGATGAATTCTGACAAATTTCTCCACACAGCACTTGAACGGTATCAGCTGATAATCCTGTCCTCTGAAGTCGACAGAGCTACCCAAGAATCTTTCAGGCAAGAACTCTTCTGGGTTTTCCCAAACTTTAGGATCTCTCCCAATGGCCCATGCATTCACATAGACTAGTGTTTTGGGTGGTATGTCGTAGCCGTCTATGCTACACTTTTCATGTGTTTGCCTGGGGAGTAGCAATGGAGCTGGGGCACTCTAGTGCTCTCCACCAAAGCCTCAGGTATGGCAGTTTATGAAGATCATCTTCATCTACAAAACCTCTTTCAAATGCACTTCAATCTCTTCTGAGCTTTCTTTCATCACTCTCGGATTCTTCTTCATCACTTCCGTCATCGCCCAAACTAAAGTGGCTGCACCTTATCTGTTCCCACAAATATGTCCTACAAAAAAGAAAAGCAAATTGAGAGATGGATATCCATAAGCTATCTTAATTAAGTTTTTAAATTGAGAAATTAATTAATTAACTAGACCAAGAGCACTGCCTTGATGTTATCCTATGTGAGACTCCATTGAAAATAACCTTTTCCTCTTTATTCTAAGCAACACGTCGATGATGTCCTCTTGCTCTTGTTTTGTTTCTCTTGGGATCTAGGTGCTCGTTGATGATTTCTAGAACAAATCTGATTCCTTTGAAACTCTTCTCGAGCTGGACCGATCATACCAGTGAATTTATCAACCCAATTCATCCCCATGTGTGAAAATAGTCCGTGAAAGAAGGCCGCCATATTCTCAATTTCATTCAGCACCTATGAAACCTACTTCTTTCTCACACCTCATCATCGTCGTACTCTTACCAAAAAGATCCAAAGATATTATGGTGTTAGAGTAATATCAGCGTCTCTGCTGGTGGTCGGATGAAGCAGATTTAGATATTTTTTCAATTATTCGGGAAACCTCGTCTTCCTGAATCGAACGGAAGGATAGTGCCCTTGAGCTGAAGAGATGGACGCAGATCTTCATCTCCTCCAGTACTTCACCGTACGGTGCGAAACCAAGCCCAAGCCGTTGTATGATATCTTTTGTGGGCCGAGCAAAGAAGGCCGGCTAGAAAAATTCAAGATCGTGTGCTTTCAAGACTTTTCGCTATCTGGCCAGAAGAAATTCACCAGGGCAGGCAAACAGCCGAGACGCAAGGACATTATGGGCCATATTGATTAGAGAGCTTACAGGGTAAGGACATGAGGAGTTGAGCTTATCCATCTGTGCAAGTTCATGAAGGAAGTGACTAGGAGGACCTGGTGGAAGATGTATTATTCTCCATTTACTTTGTATTTCCGAACTAGAAAGAAAAGCAAGAGGTAGAGCAAGGAAAAGTAGCTGCCAAGGATTTAGCTAGGTTAATTTGGGGTGGGCGAGGATTGTGAGAAATGGTGAGAGATGGTGTCCTAATCCACCTCTTCCAAAGTAAAGGGACATCTTAAGTGTTAGATTAAAATAGCAATTAATTATAATCTAAGGGCAGTTTCTTGTTTTCAAAATTGTCTTTTCTAAAAAGGTGAACAATGAAAACATAGAAAACTCCTTTTTGTCTTTTAAAAACAAAACACACACAAAACACAAAAATACTAAATTCAGATAACAAAACATTTTCATAAAACATCAAAATTGTAATTTTGTATTTTAAAATTGTTCCAAAATTTACCAAACAAGTCCTAATATTTTTTAGTCCTTTATTCATAATCAATAAAATGATATTTTTATAATAAATCATTTTAATTAGTTTTATAACTATATAATATTTTAAATACCATATTTAACAAATAAATTCATTACTTAGAATCAGTAAAAACATAAATACCAATTAAATGAATAAAGATGAGCATATTAATTTTATATGCAATATTTATGCAAACTGTTCCATTTCTAAATTAAAAACAAACGCACACTAAATTTACATGGGAGAACATGACCTGCGTCACCAACGATGTAAATATAATTAAACAAGTGATAACGTAAATATTACTTAGTGAAAGAATTATTGATTATTTCATTATATTTATCATACTTTTTGTTATTCTAATAATAGGTTATAATATTGATTTATTGTATTATTATTACTATTATTATCTTCTGTTTTTCTTTTCTTTTGCATCCCTCATAATTTCTTAATAATTGAGATAGAGTGATCGTGAATGATATTTTTGAGCTAGATGTTAGATTTGTGGATAGGTCGCGACCACAAACTACATGGAGTGTGAATATTGGAGTATGCATGGGTGTGATTTACACCGTGTGGATAGGTTTTTTTAAACAAAATCAAAAGGTATCCTTAACACATATTATCCTTCATTAAAATTTGTAGTAATTTACATTATTTTGTTTTAATAACTTTTCTATTATAAATAAATATCACATGCAATCATGATTGTAACAATATTTTCACAATTTATATAAATACGCAAAAATACTTTACACATTTATGAACCTATCTATTAAAACATTGACTATAAAGAACAAATTGAATAGGCTCACAGTTTGCAAATCTTTTCGTACCACTTGACTTTGTACTTCTTTATTTTCAGCTACACGTTGGAGCATTTTTAAAGTTCACAGCATACTCTGTTCAATAAATATTTGATTTAAAATTATAATTTAATTAACTTTGTTCAATAAATTTAATAAATGAAACTAATATATAAAAGATAAAAAAAGACTTATAAAAACATTTTTGGATATAAAAAATGATTTCACAGTTATATTAATATGAAAAAAAGTTGGGCTTGTGGAGTTGATTTCTTTCATTTGTTTTGCCAAGGATCGAATCCCATAAGGGGATCCCTCAATTGATTATCGTTAACGATATCGATAAATCCTAGAAATATCCCTCAATCGATAATCAATTATCGATTAAGGATATCATGTCGAAGTCGTTCGATAACCGATATATTAACAATATTTTGTGGATATAAATCGATGTATCGATGACATTTTGTTGATATATCTCGCTAAAAATTTTTAATCTTTTGTTATGCTGTAAGAAATTTCATATCTAAAGCAAAGTCTAAGAAAATATTTGGAAAATTAAATTATGAGATATTTATGAATTTTTATCTTCTCGCTAAAAAACTTACAATGTCGTATTTTTAATTAAAATAATATATTTAATAATAATAATGAAACAATTATAAAGCTTAGGTTCAATGAACATCAAATATGACAAGCGAGATTAGCCGTCTGGTGGGATGAGTCACAGACATTCATGGAAACAATGAATTCCCGTCATTAGTCATCAAACCAACTCCACAAAAATATGTAAAATAATAAATAAACCATGTATACAATTATTAAGAAACTTTATAATTTTAGGAAATCAAGATAAGTAATTATGTACATAAGAGATAAAAGATGAGGAAATAAATTCAATCCATAATTGCTATATGTAAAGATACGAATCTTTCGTGACCACTCGTCACACAGCCTCCTTCTTTCTTAATGCCTCCATTTTTAATAAGACTGAAAGATAAAGAATATCAAAAGACACTTACTATATGGATTCTCACACACAAAAAGGATTGAAAGAAAATATTCAAATTTTCATTAAAATACTCTTATCTTACAAAGATAACTTTCCTAAAGTTAAAGCTAACTTCACAAACTATGAATACAAATGTATTGGAGCATGATTTTTCTCGATGCCTCTTCAAATGTGAGAAACATTTCACCCCAGGCAGGAGTTTTCAACGCTTTTTCGATTCCTTCTTATCCTTATGAGACGTGTCATTCTTCTTTTGATTTTTTGGTCATACACCCTTCTTATCTTTCGCTCCTTCTTCTATTGAGACGCAATCCTTTCTTTACTCATTTTTCCAATCACATCTATATTTTTCAAAATGTCATTTTTTTCCTTATTATGTTTTTATTTCCTCTTGTTGTTCTTTTTTCTATAAGAAACACGCTCTTGATTTTGATTTGACTATCACTGTGAAAATCTCACCCCACATCATGCTTTTAAAGTAAATGAATGAATTAAGAGTTTATTTGATTGTAATTTTAAAAACTTAACAAAAAATGGAAAGAAAATAAAAGATATTTGAAAAAAGATTTAGTAAATATTTTACAATTTCGAAATATCATTTGTAGCATTAAAAAAATACTAGATTTTTCTAGAAAAACATTTTATATATAATTAAAAAAACATTTTAAGAAAAAATATTTCACTAAAAACACCTTCTACTATAAACATTATCAAATGCATTCTAAGAATTTATTTGATAGTAATTCTCAAAAGTATTTTAACTTAAAAATATTTATTAAAAATCAATATTCTAAAAAAATCCAAAAGCATAACTTTCTAGTAAATATTAGAGAAATGATTGCTTTAAAAATAATCCTAGAAAAAACTTCTTCATTCATAACATTTTTCTAAAAGTACTTTAATGCATTTTTTTTACGTGGACACATGTTGAAGTGTTTGTAGATAGTACGCATATTTTTCAATGATTAATACATTGATTTTGTATAATTTCTATTCTAAGCCTTATCATGTCAAACTAATATGTGGCATCCTAATAATTGTAAGGCATGCTAGAACGTATTTTCATAAATATAATGGTTTCATTCGCTAGTTAAATCCGACAAAAATCCTAACTCATTTTCTAATCTTTTCTTTTCTAACCACCCAGCAAAGAGTTAAATTATTATAATTATAATATAAAAAAAACCTCTATCCTCATTTTCTCTCAACTTTCTCTTTTAACCACTCATCATTCTTAAACAAAGATGAGTGATTTTTTGTTATTTTTGAGCTTGAAATCACTTATAACTCTTTCTATAAGATCCGAGAAAATTCCAATTTTCTGAAAAATGGCAAAACGGTAATTTTCGTAAAAATCTGAAATTTTCCTAGATCTCGGATGACGAAACGGATTTGACCGTTGGAGTCGTCTTACGAAATCTAGACACACGTCACTTTCGTCAAATTCAGACAAATAATTTCACGCTGAGGCATTGAGCGTTCGCTGTCGTAAACTGCTCGAGAGAGACATGTGATAGACAAAGTCACCTACTACATGTACTCTTTAGCGCACACATGTTGTAAAAGATTTATAGACGATAAAACGATCGCCCAGATAGTGCCAAGTGTCAAAAATTTATAAGAAGGGACATTATGAGAATTATTTGAATTGTTAAAGATAATAAGACGAAAGATGAACAGTGTCATCTTCCCCATTTCAAGAGCCAAAACGTGAAGGGATGCAGTGGGTGCCGGATTTGTGAATATAGAGAGAGAAAGTGTGACTTCTCTCTAGATTTCTGGTCATTCGGACCGTTGGTTCTCGACAAAGCAAGAAGTAAAGTTGTTCTACGCGGCGAGGGCTACGCGTGGACACCGATTTGGTAGAGTTCCGACAACTCTAAGAAGTAGGATCTTTCCTAGCTCATAATCTTGCCAAGAGCCATGAAATGATTATGAATGTTCTGAGGTTTGTTTTAGTAGTAATCTTGGCCCAAAGCTTTGAACCGAGTGGAGAAAATTCCTATTTAGGAGGTCAGTGAAACGCGAATCCGAGGGTTTCATCGTTCACGTGAATAAATGACGCGCTATTTTCGTAAAACGTATTTTGTAATTTATTCAAAATGAATTGCTTCGTGGTTTGCTAATTATCCCATGAGCTAATTTTGCATATTGATGTTGTCTAATAATACTTACTGTTGTGAGTAAATTATGTTAATATATGCATGTGAATCAGATATTAGTATAAATTATTTGAATTGGTATTAATGCATTCCATATATGCACTGGGGCACCTCTAGAATATTAGGAGTGAGTATGATATGAAATGAAACAAAACGAAATGTTTGTGAAAGGAATTTCGACACTTAAGATTTTTCGAATAATTGCTCTCGGGAGGGACGGGCCCAATATATCACTTTGATGAGGACCATGACCTGCTTTAGAGTTATCCAAAGAATTTACTGAGGGTAGTCCAATATTTTTACCGAAACTCAGTAGTAAGTTTTCAAGAACAAAAAGCTTTTATTGTGAAAACTGGATATTTTTACTCGTATATTGCTTAGGCATGTGAGGGAGTCCTGGGAGGACTCAAAGCATACGCTTCATACGTAGACATTCGAGTGTGTTCACGAAATTGCTCAATGCGATTGTTTGCCATGCATGTGCACTTAGGTGTGGGGAGTAACCCATGTAGGAAATTATCTCTATTGGGCTTTGCTCACGAACATCAAGGGATCACCATTTCAAAAATGTGGAGGTGCATCGCAGGACAACTTCACTGGGAGGTCACGTAAGAAAAAAAGCCTAAGTCAGGCTTGTGCTTGATTTTACAACATGTATTAGAATTGTAAATTTTAATATATGCTGAAATTAAGAGTAATTTATTAACCTTGAACCATTGTGTATATAGTTGATGTATTTTGTAAGTATTAATGCCCGTGGGCCCAAGGGCATTATCACTCGCACGTGGACCCCGTGGTGGTCATTGTAAACTTGTCGGGACAAAATCTTAGGTAAAGCTCCGTATAAAGGAGACTCGCTCACTACGACTTACTGGCCAAGCAATTCGACATCCAATGACATTCGTTGCGCCGACGGCCACAATCCGACCCCACCTGTAAGGTCACACCGATATTAGAGCTACAAACGACACCTGGGAGTCGCAAGGAGCTTAGGTAAATGAAACCAGGATCAGGGACTGGGCTTAGGCCATGGTCATAAGGTGAGAACATCACGCTGTAAAACCCGATGTTGTGGCAGGCATGTGATTACCTAGACAATCACATGACATGATTAGAACACTACATGCACTGTGTTTTATGTGATTGTATGATCGTTGTGAATTGTATGCTTGGTGAATAGCATAGAAAAAATGTTGAACACTAGGGTCAAGAAAATGTAACCGTAGGAGTTTGAGAAATTTTGGACAAATAGTCCAGAATTAAATGAAAAAAAATGATGTGAAGAAATTTTTTTTCTAAGGTTTTACAAAGGTGTAAACTCGGAAAAATGGATAAATAAATTTTTAATAAATTTATTTGGTTTACTGAAATGAAAATTAGAATATTTTTTGGTGGGTTTTCCAAGAATCGGAATGAAAAAAAAAATTGTGTAAAAAAACAGAAGTTGTAGCAAAATGGGCCACGCCATTTTTTTTTTATGTGAGTCACAATATGCCAGTCGTGACTGGACACAAGGCTTGGACAGCATGGCCGGGAGACAGCTCGAGCGCATCAGCCACAGAGCGCACGTTCGCCACGATACCTGCCACTGGCCACGAGCACAGCTAATGGCACCTACCAAGGGAAGCCACGACAAGGCCAAGGGAGGGCTGGTGGATTATGTCGCGATACACAGTTTTGTAACGTGACGTGGCAAGGGATCGTCGGGGTCAGGCCAACATACGCTTTTGTATCGTGACGCTGCGTCACAGGAGAGTGTCACCGATGGCCAACGCTTGCACGTGATGTGAGGAAGGCTTGGCCGATGGGCGTGTCACGATACAATGCCAGCGACACTACCGCCGGCGTTGCGATACTGGGCCAGGAGCTTAGGACACGGCGCGACAGAGATGCGTGACGTGCATGCAAAATGACACAAACAGGGACTCCTGCGACACGACCGGGAGGGGGCCACGACACGGTCTCGTAGGCGCATCTATACGTACTCCAAACACAGGCCACGACACCACATCAACAGGCGCACGCTCGCGCAAGAGGGCATGCAAATTGGTTCAGATACGCAGATTCACAAGACCCAACCCGCCACACAAAGGTAATCGCTTTTTGAGTTATCGTGATACTCATTCATGAACACTGAAAACCAAGCTATATATTTTGACTCAAACCTCATAAATATATGTAGAGAATAATTACATAAAAGAGGAACCAATGATAATAATAATTCATCCATGAATGAGAGGGAGTCCTTTTTTCTCCCATGTTCAATGTTTCGTGACTTCTGTCAGACGACTCAAATTGGTACTTTCAGACTCTGGAGTACCTTCAATTGGTGCATGCATGTAAATGCAAAAAAGTAGTTACGTACGTGTATTAGCCCCGCTAACAGTTTTCACTTTTTAGTCCACAGCATATTGTGAAGGGTAAATTATGTTTTAGGGCATTAAAGGGGGAAGTTATTAAAAAAAAGGAACCCAAAAAAGTTGACTTTTTATTTTGGTGTATTTTGGGGAAAAGTATTCATTTTTAGGTAATGAATCATTTGTGGGGACAAAGTTATCCTTCAAACTATCCTCTCCACTGGGGCTTACTACCGCCACATGGAATCCACTAATTCCTCCTTTTGGGCAAATCACTTATGCCTAAACTGCCCCACATCCCACCTTGACACAGCCACCCCCAAGCCCCAGCCCGCCACCGAACCACCTCCAAGCCATCATTTTTAATTATATTTTTTTCACTTTTAATCTTTTTTATTAGAATATACCCTAGTATTGTGTAAATACATTATATTTGTTACTTTTATTATTTATAATAATTAACTATATTAAATAAATAATAATATTTTATAAATTTGATTTTTTTAAATATTACTCTTATCCATATTTTTATCGTAAATTTATATTTAACTAAAATTTTATATTCATAACATTTTTATATTTATATACCCACCTATTTTTATATTTTTAAAATTTTTATAGAATATTAAACATAAATTTTATATATATATATATACTATTCACACTAGTTAAAAATTACCTAAAAATAACTACATCAATATTTAAACTTATAATTAAACATTTTAATATCTGGTTAAAACTGTTTTATTATTTTTAAATAAAAATATCAAGAAAAAATATTAATATAATTTTCATTTCATTCAAAAAATAGGAATAATAATATTTAAAAGTATTTAATTTGAAAATATTTTAAGAGAGGTAAGAGTTATAAATTAAAAAATATTTATATTATTATTTTTAAATGATTATATTATTATTTTAAAATACAATGAAAATAGCTCACATGCATAGCTAAGTTTTTTATTTAAAGGAAAATTTATGTTATTGATTCAAACTTGCACAGATTGATAGATCCAAAATACAAAGAAGCAAAGAACATATAGGATGAAATAATTCAAAGACAAGATATAATAAATCTAAGATAAAAGCCTAAGCAAATTTGATAAAATAGTAAATATAATATCCGCAACTTACTCTTCCAACATAACGACAACCACGTGAGTATCTTCGACCGGACAACTGCCTTGTTTGTCTGAATCGTCGTCACACAGATAAAACACCGCAACAAAACGACAAACACCACCACATCGTAACAAAGTCGACAACAAACCAAATATCGATAAAATGACGACAACACAAAAAACAAAATAAAACTTGAATCTTCGTGGAAGAACTGGCAGGATGCCCCAAACTCGAGGGTGTCTCGCCGACCACCGTCAACTCATTTAACACCGCGGTTCCCATCACGGTAATCCATACACGAAGAAACGCCCACTTCGGGCCCACACATCAACACTCACCAAAAATCTAATCAACTATATATTACTAACAGTTCAAGAGTTAATTACATCAATTTAATACAAACATATATTAAAATTCCTAGAATTTAATACATGTTTTACAAAATAATCAATCAAAGCAACATATCTATTTCTTCTTAAAATTTAATAAGCCGCGCCTTCCGAATAAATTTTATACCTAAGCGGATCCCACGATCTAAAGGAGCAGAACGCCCAAGAAATGACATATCGTCCCACACGAGTTACTCCCCATCTAAGCGCCATTTAATGGAAAACCAACATTCAAGCAAACATATATGTTCTAATTCAAATGTTCATGAACCGGATGAGAAATGACTCACCCTTTCCCCACTTCCTCAAATTCTCACTAACTCCCCACGCACGCCGCTCAAGGCTGAGAAAACACCGCTTTCAAACAAAGCTGTTTCAAACATATTACCGCCTTGCAGAAATCTATCGGGACAACCCTTCGAGGTGAATTGCTAGGTAATTCTCCGAAATAGTCATGGGTCCACCTCCGAGATGAACTATTTGACAACTCTCCAAAGCAATTCTTCGAAAAATCTTCCTTGAAATTCCTTTCACAACCATTTTCATTTTTTCTTTCATGTCATGCACTCACACCTATTGACGGTTGCCCTTGCATATGAAATGCATTAGGTTAGTATCATACATGATAAGCAATATTATATAAATCATGCATAAGTATTAACATAATTTGTCCAATTCCAATGCTCACACAATTAATTATATTTCATATAATTAAAACATCATGTTAACACATTAAATTTCATTAACATATTAATTTCCACACCAAGCCATTCTATTCAAGCACCACATGGACATGTTATCTAACAAAGCACTGGATCGTTTTTACTTATCCGTCCATGGTTGTCCATGACAACTCTCATAAAAATGGCCCTAAGCACCAAACACACAAATATGTTATTCATTCACTAAGTAATAACATTGCAAAACCATTTCTATGTCAATCTTTGGGTCCAACAAACAATCCTGATCGTTTAACAATCTTAAACCAGCAAGTATCGCCCAGGCGCCCTTCCACTGCATTTGCTCCAGCACTTTGTGGAACCGAGAATCCATGGCTATTTCCACTTCACACACCAATCCAATTTGTATGTTATTTAACATCAAGCATTGGCATCAAGCAAAAACGCACAATTACAACACAAGCCACCCAAACAATTCGGTGAATTTGTCAACTGGATCCCCAAATTTCTAGCATTTAGTCTAATTTTGGATTGGCCAACCGACCGCCTCAGCTGGCTCATCCTCCAAGCCAAACCATGAGAGCTCTTGTAGAAAATAAGCGTAGGAATACGCAACCAGGAGTTTGTTGAAACTCCACAAAACCGATACCAGCGTGAAAATATTTCTTCTTGTGGGACGACCTTCTTGCCTCGGCGGGAACAACGGGATTCGATCAGGAAATTTAGAGAGAAGTTGGACACTCTCTCTATTCTCTCCCTCCGCAGTTTACTCTTCTCCCCTCTCTTCTCCTCTCGGCCTTAATTTGAGGTGAGACGAGAAACATATCATTCAATCTTTTGTCCCTAGATTAAGTGGGCTGTGGGTTCTATTATCCTCTTGTCAGCTACTTTGGATTTTCCTCCAATGGCATGATAACTACGTATGTCCGCGTGATCGTGACAGTATGTTTATTGGTCTGCGCATATTGGCGTGTTTCGTGTGTGTAATCTGCGTATGTGACATCTTCGCTAGATTAACGAAAAATATTAAATTAAAAACGTACCAATTGGCGAAATTTGACATGGTAGCGCTAGATTCGCGTCATTCGCGATGGGGATTCGTTTTGTCATGAGATCTAGAAAATTTGATTTGACCGCAGTACCATTTACCTTTTTTGTAAAATTAAAATTTTACCAGTTTCTGAGAACTCTTTTCGATAAACAATAAAATGAAGAAAATGATTAGGATGAATGATTTAAATTAGAAATTATAAAAAAATCACCCATCCTTGCTTGAGGAAAATAGGCTCTGAGGGAAAAAAGGAGTAGAGAAAAAGAAGAGCTAGGAAATTGGGTAGACAAGAACTTTCATACCTAGCTAAGTTTAAAAGATTGGAACACAAATCATTGTTGTATGTATTATAGTACTTTTAGATATAGCATTGTTACATAGTCTTTTAAAAAAAAACATTGTTACATATGGATAAAATAACTGTTATCATTTTACTATCACAGAATAATTTTCTATTTGGTATGAAACGTGTTTAATTTTATTTTTCAAAATTTATGTTTAATATTCTATAAATTTTAAAAAATAAAAAAATAATTTAGAAATATGAAATTATAATCATAAAAAAAATTATGAATCGTAAAAATTTAATTTAAATATAAATTTTGATAAAGTACTACTTAAAAAGCAAATATATAAAATATTATTTTAAAAATATTAATATTTATTTAATAAGTTTATTTGTATAAATATAGATTTTCAATTTTTAAAAATAACTCTTATCCCATTTATTTTAATAAAAATTGTATTAACTAAAATTTTATGTTCATAATATTTTTATATTATAGTATATGTTTTTGAATCTATTTTATAGTACATTTTATAGAATATTAAATATAGAGCCCAAAAATAAAAAATAAAGCCTTATTCACAATAGTTAAAACTACCTAAAAATACTTTGACATAAATATACAAAAGTATGAAATTATAAATTTTATTATAGTTAAACTATTTTTATATTTTTAAAATAAAATAATACAAAAAACTATTAATATAAATTTCATTTCATTCAAGCAAAGAAACAGAATAATAATTTTTAAGTGTTTTAATTTCAAAATGTCTTATGAAAAGAGGTAAAGCGTTATATAAATTAAATATATTTATATTATTATTTTAAATAATATTAATGTTATTTTATATTATAAGTATTTACGTATGGAAATCTATTGATATATTATGAAGGTACTTTAGATAATAACATTGTTAGTTTTAGATATGATCTTTGTATTTATATTATTAGTAAAATAACGTTATCATTCTTATCTGTTTTAAGTAGTGTGAATATTTTTTTTTAAATGTATGTATAATTATATTTATAAAAATATTATGAATGAATTTTAGTTAAATATAAATTTTGATAAAATATATGGATGAGAGCTATTTTGAAATCAAATTGATAAAATGAGTAATATTTATTTAATATAAAGATTTAATTATTATAAATATATATTTATATTCAAAGATTAACAAATATAATGTTACACATAATACTAAAGTATATTTTTAATAAGGTCAAAGTCAAAAAAGAAGAATTAAAATGAAACTGAGTGGTCCAGGTGCGGGGCATGATTTAGAGGTGGGTTGTGTCACCAGCTAGATCAAAATTGGGAAGTTAAGGGGAGGGAGGGGGCATTTTAGGCACAAGTGCAGATGAGTTTATCGTTCAGGTGAAGGCATTAGATTTCTTTCAGCGGGGATTGTTGGTGGGCGTTTGTCCTACAAGCCAGTACTAACAAATGTTTTCCTAAATGGTAAAATCAAAGAAGTCCAAATTTTTGGGGTTCCGTTTTTCTTTCCTCATTTTTAAACATATTTTATGATAAATTATGGATCATACTTCTGATAAATGCACCAATAAATTCAGAGCAATATTATGACCAACTCAACTTCTTTCTATATATAAACACATCAGCTGCTACAAGTACATGCAAGCACTTATCCGAAACCACCGTGTTCGATGCATGGGAATGACAAAAGCAGAAAGCGGCTACCGGAAATCAGCGTGCGAAACGGCATACAGCTTTGGTAGTCACACAAACGAACAAATCGAAAGGTTCAATTCCTCAATTATAATACGGGAGTCTAAAGTCAAAATTTTCAAAATGTTCCTTTGAAAAAATATTTATTAATGAAAATATTCAAAAATAGTTTTATTTTCATAGTTAATAAAGAATTCGATTTTAAAAATTTGCGTAAAACTCGTTGACCCAGTATTTGTTTGGTGAATTTTAAAATCATATTTGTTAAATACGGTTTCATTGCCAAAACGTATCCATCAATATGATTATATGAATACTAATTATAATAAATGAAATTAGTTTGATCAATATTTTCTAGAAAATCTATTTATATATTTTTAGAAGAAAAAAAAAACTATTTCGGCACTAAACTCATAATACGGGTTATAAACACGAATTAACTGTTAATCAGCTTGGCTCAAGATCTCTGTCATCACAATTTCCACAGAACAAGCGTGGAAGCGAAGCAGATATTAGAAGGGGAATATTATGTAAATTTTTTTGGGTATGCAATTGTAAAATTAATTTTAATATCCATCTTATTTTTCGACAGATTCTTCAAATCGATAAATTATAAATATTTTTTAAGTTTTAAAAAAATCAGTATATGAGGATAAATTAACATAAAGTGAATTTACATTAAATATTTTTTAAAATGTGTTGTTTCTCTTTAATATATTGTGTCTAATCAATTTTTTTAGCAATGAATGAATTAAGAGTTTATTTGGTGTGATTTTAAAACTTAAAAAATGGAAAAGAAAATAAAGAAATGATATTTGAAAATAAACTGATGACTCATTTACAATTTTCGAAATATCATTTGTAGCATTAAAAAAAATTACAAGATTTTTCTAGAAAAACATTTTATATATAATTAAAAAAACACTTTAAGAAAAAATATTTTCTAGTATAATTAAAAGACCTTCTACTATAAACATTATCAAATGCATTCTAAGAATTTATTTGATAGTAATTCTCAAAATTATTTTAACTTAAAAATATTTATAAAAAATAAATATCTTTAAAAAAATCCAAAAGAATAACTTTCTAGTAAATATTAGAGAAATGATTGCTATAAAAATAATCCTAGAAAAAACTTATTCCATTTCCATAACATTTTCTAAAGTACTTTATTTTTTTTTACCTGGACACGTGTTGTTGAAGTGTTTGTAGATAGTACGCATATTTTCAATGATTAATACATTGATTGCTTAACATGATTTACTCAAGTTCTCCTTGTCATGTCAAACCAGCCATGTAGCATGTAATCGTGGCATGCTAGAGGAACGTATTTTCATAAATATAATTTTTTGCCTTATGTCATTCAAAACAGCTCAGTTAAAATACTTTAAAAGCATGTTTTTACATGGACGCGTATTAAAGGTGATGATGGATTGTTGTATGTACAGTTCATTATATCAATGATTAGATTCTTTATCAGCTCCATATAAATGTATTTAATGGGCCAGGTTAATGAGCTGATTGATTAGTCAATGGAGTTTATCCCAGGCCAATCAAACCTATTCGCCAGTTAACCAGGATAAGTACATATATTCTTTGCATATTATATATATTTCGGTACGTACATTACATCCTTTTGTTATTTGAGTTAGGCCTCAAGGCATTTAAGTATACTAATAGGAGTAAGTGCAACCAACTGAAGTCAGACTAAACACCTGTTACATTATTGTAATTACAGTAGTACGTGGCATATTAATAATCGTGATAAGGTCGAAGGTATTTTTCATAAATATAACTTTCCTTGGGTCAGCATTCATGGCATAACTTTTGGATTCAACCGATGTCAGCTTAGAGAAGGCTCAAGGTACAACGTCAAGAAAAACGAATGGTAAATAATGGTCACAACCACAATCAGCGATATGACTTATGAGTTATGAGTATGACATCATGATGAACCAACCCACAGTTCAGTACTACGAGAAACTCATTGAAATATGTTCTGCAAAAATAAAAAATAAAAATACAGAAAGTTATTTCTAAGGCGCTAGATAAATTTTATCTCACTTATATTAAATGGTGTAGGCCAAAGTAAATAAAATTACCACGAAAACAGGTTTGATGTGATCGATGCTTAAACTGACGATTGCTTCTGCAATCTAAGTAAGACATTAGTGATATCTTCTTGCTCGAGCTCTGGTCTATTTGGATCAGGGTGCACATCGATTATTTCTTGATAAATGAATCTAATTCTTGAAATTTTCTCGAGCCAGAAACTATCATACCTGTGAGTTTATGTAAGCCAAATCGAGCGTCAGAGAAGAAGCCGAAGAGCTTCCAGCATGGCCTAGAGCTAATAGATTTATTATGAAGATTATGTTTCTTTTTTATTTGTGAAAGTAGCGTCTATTCGCCTTTATCACCTCCAAACAAGTGAGTCAGTTTTGGTTTATTTTACATCCAAGCAGTTGGGCATCTATGAGGCTAATTAAAATTTATATAATGGCTAGCTAGAGGCAGAATCATTCTCTTATGCATTATAACTCCAGGTTTCCTCATATCCAATGTCATCTTTGTTCATTCCATGAGGCATTTCCCCAGTCAAATGAGTAAAGAAGATTAGCTAGTGCGAAGCTCCCACCGTCACAACTGCAGAGATGAATCCCGGACAAATTCTCGGCCAGCACCGAACGGTATCAGTTGATAATCCTGTCCTTTGAAATTGACAGAGCTGCAAGAATCTTTCAGGCAAGAACTCTTCTGGGTTTTCCCAAACTTCAGGATCTCCCAATGGCCCAGCCATTCACATAGACTAACTGTTTGGTGACACCTGTCGTAGCCGTCTATGTACCTTTCAGTGTCTCCCTCGGACAGCAATGGAGCTGGGGGTGCACTCTTGGTATCTCTTCCACCAAGCCTTAAGGTATGGCAGTTTGAAGATCGTCTTCATCTGCAAAACCTTCTTTTCCATTACTTCTCAATTCTTTGCCAGAGCTTTCTTCATCACTCCCAGTTCTTATCTACTTTGATCATCTTCCAAACTAAAGTGGCTGCATGTATCTGTTCCACACATATGTCCTACAAAAGAAAAGCAAAAATTGAGAGGATGGATATCCCATAAGCTATCTTAATTAAGTTTTAAATTGAGAAATTAATTAATTAACTGACCATGACACTGCCTTGATGCGATCCATCATGGATCTACTGAAAATAACCTCTTCCTCTTTACTCCAAGCAACACGTCGATGATGTCCTCTTGCTCTTGTTCTGGTCTCCTGGGATCTAAGTGATCGTCGATGATTTCCTGGTAAAACAAATCTAATTCCTTGAAACTCTTCTCAAGCCGACTGATCATACCTGTGAGGTTTATCCAACCCACCACCCATAAGGATAATAGTCGTGAAAGACAAGCTCCCCCAACATGGCCTGAGTTTCATTCAGCAGCCCATGAAACCCTATGTGCTCACGTATAAAATATCTTTTGCCAAAAGCAATCCGACAGGTTATGGTGTTATTGAGCAACATCAGCGTCTCACTCCAAGTTGTTGAGTTCAGCGGATAAACAGATTTAGATATTTTTAATCATTCAGGAAGCCTCGTCTTCCCGAATCGAACGGAAGGATAGTGCCCTTTTGGAGCTGAAGAGATGGACGACACAAGTCTTCCCTCATCTCCCTCAGTACTCACCGTACGGTGCAGAAACTAAGTCAACCAGCTATATGAAGTATCTTTTTGCCCGAGCCAAGAACAAAAAGGCCAAAACTAAATTCAGAATCAGTAGTACTTTCCGGGAGCCTCTTCCGCCATTCCAGCCAGAGAAGAAATCACCCCAGAACGAGCAAACAACCGAGACGCAAGGACATTATGAGGCCATATTGATTAGAGAGCTGCCATGGGGTGTGAGAGTTGAGCTATCCATCTGGTTGAGTTTCCAATGAAGGGAAGACCAGGACCTGGTGGAAGTACCATTATTCCTCCATTTACTTTGTATTTCCGAATTAGAAAGAAAAGCAAGAGGGGTAGAGCTCAAGGAAAAATAAAGCCATGAACTAGGGTCAATTTGGGGTGGGGAAGAGGATTAGAGAAATAGTGAAGATGAATGTCCTTAAATCCACCTCTTCCATGAAAAGGGACATCTTAAATGTTAGATTAAATAACAAAATTAATTTATAAATCTAAGGGTATGTGTCTTATTTCTTTTCATAAAAATAAGAGAACAATAGACATGTTTGGTTCCTCTTTTTCTTTTTTTCTTTTTTTTTTTCTATTTTTTAAAGCACAACTACAAAATAATAATAAAGCCATTCAGATAATAAAAACAATTTCTCAAAGCCAGATGTATTCTTTGCCTTTTCAAAAAATTTGTACTAAAATGGGCCAAGATCAACATATTAATTTATATACAATATATTTATTATAAAGCCCCAACTATTTCTCCCTAAATTAAACAAACTAATTAAATTTACATGTAAGAACATGACTCGTTTCTCCAATCATGAATGCCATTAAACTTAGTGATAAAGTATTACTTAATTGAAAGTTATTAGTTATTTCATATATTTATCATACTTTTGGTATTCTAATAATAGGTTATAATATTGGTTTATTATGTTATTAATTATATTATTATTATGAATGTACATTAGCAAGTGATAAGAAATATTACTTAGTGAAAAAATTATTATTATTTATATCTTTATCTGCTTTTGTTATTCTAATATAGGTTCATAATATTAGTTTATTGTATCATGTCATGTCAATCATTATCTGTCATGTCATAAATATCATCATCTTCTTCTTCTTCTTTTTCCTTTTTCACCCCTGTTAATTTTAATAATTGAGATCAGAGGGCTGTGATATTGAGAAGTCTCAGAAGCCAGTTATGACCACAACGTACAGAAATCAGAATAGGAATCTTCACACGATGCGTATCATGGTACATGGTAAAGGTATTGGACTATACAATGGTGTGATTCACACCGTGTGGATAGGTTTTTTAAACAAAATAAGGTATCCTTAACACATATTATCAACCCCATTGATAAATTTTTATTAAATTTATTTCTTTTGTTTGGCATCGCTTTTCCATTATACATAAATATCACGTAAATCTTGATTGTAACGATATTTTCTCAATAATTTATAAATACACCAATAATTTAACACCTCATAGAGGCCTCTGTATTTATGACTATCTCATAAAAACTTTGACTGTAAGCACAAGTGAATAGTTTGCGATACCACCATAAACAGCGCCTCAATTTTTTAGCTTCACGTTTTGGAGCATCTTTAAAGTTACATTAAACTCTGATCTCAAACCTTTTCTTAAATTTATATAATTAGAGAAAATAAAAATTTCACTCAAATTCAAACAATGAGAACACAGAAATGAATGAATGAAAACGAGGAAACGAATGATGGGTTGAACAATTATTCTAATTTTTAGAAAAAATATCCAGGAATTAAATAGTTTTGATTAGGTGAAGGAGAATGTTCTGATCATCAAACATATTCATTGGTTCAGGGAGGAAACCTAAAAGTTTGAAAATGGTTGATGTGCTATATCTTAGAGAAAGCATTTTAGTTTAGAAAGGAAGGAGCCTTTGGTCAATAGCTAAGAAAAGATCATAAAAGATGATGTTTAAATATTGATCGATTCAAGAATAAGACAGCCAAAAAAGACTTCTTAACGTCCTTAATAGCTCTTTTTAAAAAAATAGTTTAAGAAAATTGCAATTAAAACACTTGATTGTTCAAATATAATCTATTTAAAACCTCAACATTTATGGGGTGAGGATGTGAAAATATGATCTTTGATGTTATCGATGAATATTTTATTAATCTTCAGGTGTTAAAAATTATTGAATATATTTACAATTTATGTATCGAAGTGTTTTAGAGAAGTTTGGCGATAGGCATTATCAATAATTTTTAAAAATTTTTTGAAGGCCTCTTTTATTTTCTCTCTCTCTCTCTCTCTCATATTATTTATTATTAAAACAAATTATTTTTACCTCTATAAGTATTTTTAAAAAAGAAAAAAAATACTAACACAATATAAAGTGATAATAATTTTGAAAAATCATTAATGAAGAAAAGTAAATATTTGTTTGTAAAGTTATAATTCATTAAGATTAACTTTATTAATAAGTTTATCATCGAACTAATATATAAAAAAATAAAAAGACTTATTAAAACATTTCAATAAAATGAATGGTTGGATATAAAAAATACTATTACTTGTTTTGCCAAGGGATCGAATCCACGAAATTCCATGAGTCTATTTATCGTTTTCAGAAATCAATAAATCCCTGCTAAATGTCTTGATGATTATAAGTAGTTCAGTTGATTGATATCCTCAAATCGATCTCAATCGTTACACGATTGTTAGTCTCCACTCGGTGGTATCGATTAAGGAATATTATGTTGAAGTCATTCAGTGACGATATAAATAAAATATAACATGGATCTGCCGAATTGATGTATTGATATTTTATTGTTGGTTATAGAAATTTCTATGTCTTTGAGCAGTTCAATAAAGATTTACGGAAGGCGAAGAATTATGAGACGTTTGTGATTTTTATCTTCTCTACTCAAAAACTGTTGTTTTATTAAAATAATCTATTTAATAGCTAATATTGAAACAATCATAACTTGGTATAAATCAATATTCAAGGCAAATGGCAGTATTAGCCACAGTGGTTTGGGATAAAGTGTGACTTGCAGCAGGACCAATGAATTCTTGTCATTAGTCGTAAAGGCAATACCATTATTAATAAATAAATCATGTACGGTTCGGGTTTTTAAGCACGCCTGCCACCATATCATCTTGGTTTTCAGAACCGGTTTCATTAGAAAAAATCTGGAGCTTATATAGTTGAAAAACGTTAGAACTTATATAAATTCGAGCTTATTATAACTCTCTTAATTTTCAAGCTTTAGAATTATGACGGCTCCGATAAGTTGTTGATAAAGTCGATACCAGGAAAGCCATTCGTGGCTGGGTGGCGGCGTCTCTGCGAAAAAATGGGTGCCGAGTATCGGCACTATGCGGGGCTCTGCGAATCTGATGCGTGATGTAACTGTTCACGTTCGGCGTGATTCGCTTGATATCGTATGATAAAAAAAAGATCTTGGGCCATATAAGTACTCATCGATTATCTTCCATTATATCGATGGTTTGAGGGTTCAAATTTTCATATCTTATCATTAGTATATTCAGGTGAAATTCTACAATAAATATCATTTGCATCATGACGAAGCCATAATGGGTTTCTTCTAGCTGAGTCTAAGGATGGTCAATATCTCATCTTCACTTGTCACACTTGTAAAATAATATCAGGCAATGAGGTGTTATGTTGGTGGTGAGATCAGCACTGTGAAATTTCATTCTCAAACACAATCATGTCGTGTTAAAAATAAGCAACGCGTTGACGAGTGGTCTTTGTGAATCCACAGCGGTCATCTGTTACAGTCTCGCGCCGCACCGGCGTGCTTTGCTTTCATTATGAAATTGTATGTTATTTGTGGACGACATAGATGTATATCGATTGGGCGATCTCCGTGATTGATATTGCTGAGTATGGTACCACTCACGATAATTATCGTTTTAGACGCTCCGAAACCATTTTATACAGGCACAAATGCCGTGCAACCGTCCTCCCGGTCTGGGTGTCAGGTGCGTATGGAATGCGTGATGTCGATTCGTTACAGTCACATAACACATGCGAATATATAAGCGTCGCATGTATTCGCATGGTAAATCTACAATCCGTAATGTCATAATTCGCGTTTGTCGCGTCGAAGTGCTGCGTAAGGTACAATGATCGGCAAGCGGTCTCTTTGGATGCTCGTCAACCAGCGATAATTCTCAAAATTTATATTCTCGGGAATAGTGAAACCCTCGATTCTGATACCGAGAAAATCATAATCGTCAGTTCCACGCATGAACGAATTGCAACCGTTTATTTGTATCAATATCATTTATAGCATAGAAGCATCAGCGAGGATGCGAAACAGCTAACCCCACCGGATTGCATAGAGAGGGCTAAAAAAATTCTCACATTTAGGTCGAGTTTTTGGGACGTCAACAGCGCTCATTTCATTGGCTCAAAACATGGCGTAGCTCTTAAACAAAGAAATTAAAACACGTGGGAAAATACCCTCCCTCACGCCAGTTTGTCTAAACTCATACGTCTGGTACGCCTTGCGGCCGACCTGCTGCACAAACGGCTTTCATACCGTCCATTCACCGTGTCCGGATTGTACTGTATTACAGAGAGAAGTGGCCATTTCTACCGACAAAACCTTCAAATTGCTCCTCGCGTATACCGCAGCCACGTTTTTTGGTCTCCTGTTAGGAGAAGATGAAGTCTTATTGAGGTTTTTGTCTTCCCATCATTCATGACCGAAAATAGCCGGAATTTGTCCTTATGTTCACGAGTTTGACATTCGTGCTCTACGGCGTCCGATTCACATCGTTTCTCACTCATTTGACTTACTTAATAACGTGATGTGTTATAACTCGTTCTTGTCGAATCGTTTATGTGGCGAACGATACCTCGAAAAACGTCTTAAATTTCGTTTATGCCAGATTCAACGAGGAAGTCGAGCATCACATTTAGATTTAAAATGATTCGTGATTGAAATCAGTTTAAGTAAATCAAAATCACAGAGAATAAATTCAGGATTACATGAAGTGATTTATGCAAGTGCGATTTTCTTGTTTTAATGGTTGAATTCTAAGATCTTATTCCCTCCTTAAAGAATTTCTTTCCGAATTAGATGTTAAGTATAAACTTCCTTTCTTGTATGCGACGTCGCGCTCTAAAATGCATGCCTTGATGTTTAAATCTTAGCAATGTAGCGTCGCCATTAAGTATGAAAGGGATAGGTGGCGTGTAGTAATCTCGGCGGCTTTCACGTTGACTCCTCCAGCCATAGTGCCGCCGCCAGCACCCTCTCACCAGCTTCTCGTGGTCTTCGCGTCGCAAAACCTAATCACAGCTGCCAAATGGCGATTAGGTCATATAAAGTCATCGATTATTCAACCTCGATCATCCCACACGTCAAACTACGTAGGCGGATGCGGTGTATCTTCGGAGCATGGAGCGATACATAAGTGACACACGACATCTTGGGCGGTAAAGGCAAGCGGTGCTTATTACGGTCTTATAGTATCTCGATCTCTCGGCGATGAATCTCAGCGATAGGCATGACTGCCAGAACGACCCGCTCCTCTCTTAGGAATCACCTTGAGAGCATGATCATTAGTATCGAACTCTAAGGGTGGCGTCGATGCGTCTGCGTTGTTCATACTGCCATTGGCGAAACGAGCGTTGTGCGTGTCGAGCTCACCCTTTCAGGGTGTCTCAATCGAATCGGGACCGTGATGGAATACTCTCCACTTTCGGTCCGACGGTGATCCGCCATGGCCTCCATGCAATCATCATATGGTGCCAATCTATATACCCAGCGATAACTATTGTTGCCAAACTGGTGCAGGCGGTTAACCACTGCCGCCCATGACCTAGGGCGCGTGCTCGCGGCATGTCCTCAACACTGCATAATCCGCCCCTGACGTGTAACCACCTGGCCTTGCTTGGTGTGTATGGCCCGACCTTCCGGTCGCGATCAGCGACAATCAATGGATGGTCGACTAATCCGTGTCATGAATGACATCCATATAAGCCCTTTGAGCTCGGCAGCACAGTAATTTCAAAGAGAGTTCATCTGATCTCCAAGGTCACTCTCGACTCTGCTCCCGGATCAACTCACCACCCATCCTAGGAAGGCATATATACGGCTTCCTCTAAGGAGCCCAACAACCTCTTAGCCCCGAATCTAAAGGCGTATCGGATTATACAACTTGGAATTAAGGTCCCGATTACTAACAACCCAGATGGTGTCAACTCATCCATGTCAAGCAGCAAATCAACAACTTGATATATCACCCTAGGTCTGGCTGTAGCCTTGACTCACGATACGTCACGACTTGACCACACTCGGCCCGACTGTCTGTGCTCCATTGGGAGGGTGCTTGTATAACACCCAGCGAAACTAGTTCTCGTTGCAAAGTTGTTGGAAGAATATTATCATCTTTCTCACCATTCTCTGAGATAAGCGGGGCTGTCGAAAACCACGGGATCCACCGTCTCTGGGGCGGTCCATCTCCATGCGATGCGGCCTAAATTCTTGAAACTCGTAACGATCTTACGCTGTTTGAAGCCCATGAGAGAGGGCGGTCTCCTCTTAACACCTTTACGCATCACGAGGTGCACCGGGCATCATCAGTCTCTACTCTCTCTAATAATTGAGCAGGTCTGATACCATCAGATTACGTCGTGTTGAAGAATCTCAGATCGCCTCAGATGATTCAACTGGCGTTTATTCTCTGATCACATGTGCGGTAGTCGAGAACTCGCATCATAAGGTGCGTTCGTTCCTCGACAAAACCGTATTTCGACATATTTCTTTGGAACCGGTGGCTCAATTATCACAAAATTATACCTCGGTAGCCGGTGGCGCTGATCTTGGCATGGTGGTGGTCTCGACCGCCGACGGTCTCAGTGATAACAAGCCACTCGTGGGTAGATAAAATCATCCGAAGTCGTCAAGCCCGGTCTGAATGGGTTGGAACACCACCTGTGCGTGAGTTAATGAATCGCCGCATTCAGTGATCAGGGCATCGCGTTAAACGCTGAAGTTGCCATCGCGTCTGCGTCTTGGATGTCCGTCTTCGCAACCCGCCATTTGATGTTAACCGGTCTTGAAGGTCTATCTGGGTGATAATATCTCGTGATCAAACAATCTGTAATTCATAGCGATGATCGCGGGTTAGGTGTGCTTCTTATTGTGTTATTAAATGTTGAGAGAATTCTTTGCCCTTATTCTTATAAACGAGGCGGACGCCCAGTGGTGAAATTAACAGGTGATAAACCTTGTCCGTAAATATATCTTGGACTGCGAGTTCATACCAGCTCATTGATTTGTCTGGTGGCGCAGAGATGGGTGAAGTACCTAGGAGTGTAAACTTCGTCTAGAGTCGACCTCATGGAAGTGATCGGGTAGCTGTTGGAAAGAACATCATACTGCTAAGATTACTGAGGTGGTCTAGTGCAGTTCTCTCATATTCTATCAGATGAAACCATTGTGGCCCACGTTCAGCCTGTCTGCGACACTTGGACTGTGTTTAATAAGGCGAAATGTCATACTTGTCCCCACGGAAATACCATAAGAGTGCGTCACCATGGCGTGGGTAGCCCTCCTACGCTCACGGGCCGATGGCGTACGTATTTGCCGACCCGATCGTCATGGATTGACATCGAACTAACGTATCCGCGATCTCCGATTCATTGTGAAGTGGTCCCAAGATCTCGACTCGCAACCTTGACATATCATCCACCGTTCTTTTCTAATCACCGGGGAGAACTCACAAACAAAGGAAACTCATCTAAGTCTCAGAGGTTCTTGCCATTTACCATATTTGGTATCTTTCCATTGAACAGTAGTTAATCACCAGTGGCCTCGGTGTCATCTGCTGTATACAACGCCTTACAATCTATGCTGAATAATGGTTTTATTCGGATCTACCACCTGATGTGGAGGATGGTGTACTAAACCCCAGGTGACCCCGGACCTCACCCTAACTGCCACGCCAGCTGTGCGGGGCGTGTGTAACCCTCGACTCACGGGCTGCGTCGAATCTGTGGTGCGATGGTGCCTGGTGACGCCCCTCACCGTCCGCCTCGACTAACCATCATATGTCAAATGGCGCGAGTTCGTCATTTTTCATTTGGTCTGTCGCCAATGCACGGCGCCCGGTGCCAACGAACGTAGTATGACCGACCCGTTCATTTTTCTAAGTGAAGTCGCTTCCAGCCATCGATTAATTTGTTTCGATAAAGTTAGCTTTTTCTTGTTGAACACCAGCGCCGAATCTGGTTTGCGAGGTTACCGCGTGTGCCGGCGTTGGCATGCCTGCCACGCTGCACATATGGTTAAGCCTGTCTGGTATCTCTGAGGCGTAGCGACCGGGCCTCATTGCCCGAAATAGTTCATAACCACCAGTGCCATTCCGCGGCGATGAGACCGCGAATCATTCCGTAAATTGGTACGATCGGCAAATTTGTTTTAGAAAAGATTTCTTGTAATTTGCTGATATATTTATTTTACCAAACAAAATTTTTCAGAAAATTTTGTGATAGAAACGATCATTCGCGAACGATCCACGATGTCTCCGTTAAAGCAATTCTGATGTGATCATAAAAGTTAAAAATCGTTGATTCTCGTTGCCGCGACCCGACCGACCGCCCGAGCCCCGTCTTCCGCGCGCCGCGCCCATAATCGCGGCGCCGCTGCGTGCCAACCTTTGCCTCGTTCTGTATCGCTATGGCGCCATGGCAATCATGCCGTTATTCTCCTCCTGCCGCCTTCTTTTAATAATCTTGCTTCCATTTACTTTGCACCGGCTTTGCGCCGCTTCGTCGTGTGTTAACTGGCATCTTTGTTAATCGACCCGCGCCGACCTCCTGGAGTCAAATACCACTCATGTTAATATGGCGATATCCACCTCCATTGATGGGCTACTCTATTCCCGAAAAGCCGCGTTTGCCCACTAAGAACATTGCAATCTGGTTTCAGTCCTCTTTCATTGTGTTGCATCTAGTGATGACCTCACGATAGTTTCTGTTTCCCGATGACACTTTTGCCGCGTACCAGTGTGCCATTTATATGATCTAAACCTCATTCGAGCCTTATTCTGCGATAAAATTATGTTGCCCGTACAGTCCTAACCTTTTCAACATGGCCGCTTTAGTTACCACTTTGGTTGTTTTTTGGTTTTTGTTGTTTTTGATTCCATTTCCAATGGCCCGGAAGAATCATAAAAAGTACATGTTTTTGTTTCCTTGAACACTCAAATCATTGTAAATTTATTTACCCCCATTTTCTTCAATTTTCTTAAGTCTTAAAAGTGTTTTCTTCTCCTCATAATGAATAGTTTATGAAATTTGTTTTCTTTGTTCTTTCAGTTTTGTAAAAAGAAAAAAAAATTTCTCCACCTTATTGCATATATACCATATATATATATATATCTCATATATATATATCATATATATCTCATATATATATAATGATAATATATGTGTACATATTTTATTTTATTGTAATATCATTATTGATGTGTGTTGTTTTTCATTCCTCAATAGCTTCAAACAAATTACTTAATTTATTTTGTTTTATTTACTTTTTAATTAATTACGGAAAGGGTCGGGAATTTATCAACCTCTATATCTTATAAACCTTCTTGTGTTTAACTCATTCATTAAGATTAGATTCTATTATCAACAACTCAAGTGATTTATTCAAATTTATTTTGTTTCTCCTTGTTGTTCAGTTTTTTTCTTAAAAACTACAAAGTTCTTACATCAGCGTTTTCCTGTATTTTCGTCGTTAGCCACACAAACAACATAACACATATAACGTGATATGCGCCATTCATCAAACGTTCATGTTGCACGTCGTTTATCAGGCAATTCGCACCAAACACATGCATGTGGTGTTACTGGTTTTGTCGTGTTCTAGGTAATCTTCATGCCCTGCGCGACATCAGACCACTGGTAGTTGTTCTTACGACTATGGCTCGTGACCTCGTCTCTGGTTCACGCCTCATATCTGTATCCAAGACCACCCAGTGAACGAACAGTGCGTTCCGAAGGCTCTGCGGTATTCATTATGCATAGTACGGTACCAGAGTTCTTGAGCGGGGCGGTTGTTCTGCCGATCGACCGAACCTTTCGTGGATGTCGGTGACGCGGCATCTCCTCCATGAAATCGAGGCGAGTCTCTTTGCCACGGGGCTCTCTTAGAATAATGGCATAAATATAACATCCCAGTTATTATCAAATCACATGTGCTCTATATACGAGTAAAAAGCGACCTTTGGTGTGTAGCCACTCATACATCACAGGATCTGTCTCCGATATCATCTCTGATTTTCAGAGTTTAATTTACTCTATCTGACATATTAAAATTAGAGGAGATTCTAATACATGTCTCATGCATCATATTCAATACAAATATGACTTCTTCTAAAAATAGGTCTCTGATTGACCAAGTTATCTCACTTATTTCTTTGTCACTGTAAATAATACCCACCAAACAGGTGAGCTCATGCTCAGTGATAAGGATCACCTAGTGATCTTACCTCTCCCACTAGTCTACCTGTACATTAGTAGTGGCATATTCAAACAAATCGTAATCATACTTGGATGTCTAGCTGATCAATCTCATTTGCCGGTCTCGCGACTCCTCATAACTGATAGTATATGATTCATTATGTTTGTTGTGGATGACCTGGATGTCATATATCAGTTGATTAAAGCTCTCGATGGGTTGATCATTTTTGGTGTTAGTTTCACCTCAGTGATTATCATTTTAAAATGACCTTTTAGAGAACGTTTCTCTATAAAAATAAGTCTCATTGCATAATACTTTGTCGATTATAGTTCCACAGTTGCATATGGATATGAATTGGTCCATTCATGATTATAACCTTAGCATGTAAATATAAACATGTATGTTACATAGTTCAAATCATAGAAATATTGTTGTATCAGTTTGTTTCTATGTCATGTCATAAGTCAAACCATGAGGTATAATGGTCATTTCAGACAATTCTGTGATTTTCAGTATTGTAGCCTGTCTAGTTCTCAAGATTTATATTCTGGGAATGAGTGTGACCATGATTCTATTACGAAAAATCACCCGATACGTCGGTTCCAGCACGCGACGTGGGATTTCGCGACATTAAACCGTGCATCAAAGTGTCATTTACAGCACAACAGAACATCACCAAAGTTCTTGACCATTTAACTTTGGTGCGCCAGGAGGGCAGAAAATTCTCACATGTGGTCTGGGTTTTGGACCGATCGACGTACTCATGGCGCCGGTCGACTCGACATGTTTGTCTTAGCGAGTAAAACTGGTGGGTTGAATCCCCCCTACCTCACGCAGTTTGTGACTCTTCGTCGTTTTTACGTGTGACCTCTAGCATGGCAAACTCATTTTGATCTCTGAAGCTGGCAAACTGGTGGGTTCTTGAATATTCTGAGAGAAGTGACACTCTCGCTCTAAACCAATTTAATATACTGTATCTACAACCCCGTTTTGGTCTCCCGAACAAAAAGGAAGTATAAAAGCTCATTGAGTTTTTGTCCTTTCCTCATTTAAGCTATTCAAAAATGACAATTTTCTTTGTTGGGTTTGATGTGCTAATACAGTGGTCAGTTGATTTCTCGTAGTAACCGCGTTTGTAGTCACGTGTTATGTTGACGGTTCCGTGAAGTGGTTTTCACCGTACTCTCGAACCACGATCTTATCGGCGATGTAAATTATTATTCAGTTGACGGGATTGAAACATCTGTGCGTTAGATTCGCGGACGATTCAGCGGTTGATGTTTCATCATCGAGATCTGAAGGAATGGTACAGTTTTGGCGAAATTACAATTTTCAGCAAAGTGATTTTCATCTTTCAGAAATTGATTCCGGATCCATAAATTGGCATCTTCTCTATTTAAAATTATGGGCCCATTCTATTGATTCAGTTAAGTCAACCAATTTCATTTAACTCTAATTTTTGTCAGATATCTTGTTTGAAAATTATTGGAGGTAATATCAATCAATGTTTAGTTAATATAATTTGTTATATAACTTTTTATTAATGTTATTTCTTTTAATGTAATATGATTCTATATAATATAATATTTATTATTTTAAAAAATGATTTTATGACCTTGATTAAGAGGTTGATTTACAGATTAGAATGCAGATTGCAGTTTGTGAGCTTGAAAAAAATGAAATTTGAAAAGGAATTTGAAAATTTGAAAATTAGACTAAATTAAGAGTGGGCGGTAGTTCATAAATTTAGTAAAATGAATTAAATTATTAAGCAAAAAAAATCAACAATCAGTAATTAAAAAATAAAAAAAAACAAAATATACCAATAAAACAATAATATTATATTTAAATGACTAATTAAATAAAACAATAAATTAAATAGATCTTCGAGACAATTAATCAAACAATAAAAATAACTATAAAAAATTAAAAATAAAATATTTCCCAACTAAAAAGAAAGTCGAGGGAACTTATCAGGCAAAGGGGTAGCTCCCCGGGCCTAGTCGCCTTCCAAACCGAGATCGTCTCTAAAACGGGATCGCCTCCCAAAATTGGGACCTTCAATCCCAAATTATTAAAACTTTTAAACTATGAGAGTTTTGAGTTTCATTTGGTGATCGTCGATCTCATTTAAAAGAAATAAGTAATAAATAGTTTACAGGCTCAAATTAAGGTTCATTGTCCCAATTTCTCACTCCCTTCCCTTTCAATGTGAGACTTCAAATATCTCATAAGCAAAAATCCATATTAAAACTTAGGATTCTACATATATTTATAATAAATAAAAATGTATTATATCATTATCAAAATAATTTTAATAAAAATATTAATTGATAAATTTATTAAAATCATTTACTATATTATATATGGAAAATAATTCAATAATAATAAATAATAAAAATAATTATTTCTGCCCCAAAAATAAAATATGTTATAAAAAATATTATTAAAATAATTACTTTTTATTATTATAAGAATAAAATAATGAAAGAATAGAAGCATAATATTAAAATAATAGGGAATAATAGTTCTTATTAAGTATAGAATGCATGTTGTATTTTGAGAATCCGAATTAAGTTTATGCTTGTCACGAGAGGAAGACACGATGGCAGTAGGGGCACATGAGGCACTAAGTCATCTTGTAAATATTTTGAAGAAATTGTGAAATGATAATTTATGGAGCTTAGGAATGTTGTAATAGAAACGAGGTAAAATGTGTAGTGTCAAATGGGATATGAAAACTATAATCAAAAGAAGAGAAGAGGCCATAATAAATAACCAAAAGTTGAAGGTACAAAATGTTAAAGAGATGGAGGGCTTAGTACGATTAAAGCGTAAATGATAATATAAAGGAGGAGAGCCAAACCCAAAATTCATTTTGGTCTCTTTTGCTAGGAGCAGGAAACGTGGAGAAGGTTGGAGAAGAGAGAAAAAGAGAGAAGGAAGAGGAGGAAGAAGAGGAAGAGAAGGAGAGGAAGATTTCAGGTGTGAATCCTTTTAATTTGGGTTTTGATATGAATTCTAAGGTTTCCATGGACTGATTGATTATCCTTTCTGGGTTTTGTTAGAGGAGATAGATTATCTGACTCAAATTCTTGAAGTTTTGGCCAAACGAAAACCTTGGGTGGTATCTAATAAACAGAATCCATCAAAATTTTATGAGTTCTTTGAATTGAGGTGGACTTGAGTAAGAGTTCTTAGTTTTCACCACAGAGTTTTGTTGTAAAGTTACAAACACAATACAAGTGTGGTGGGTTGTTTAGGTAAAATCTAAGTATTCGGTTTTTGAGGAATGAGTTGTAAAAAGAGAATGTTGGGTTTTTAAGAAAATTCAGGTGAAATTTGGTAAAAGCACTGTTTTTGTTTTTCTATGGAATTAAGGTTATAATCATCCCGATAAATTTATTATTCGATTGGTAAAAACCCCAGTAAGAATGGGGTATAAATGTATAGAAGGAATGAGAGATAAAATTGTAATTTCTAAGAACAAATGCTGAACTGAAGGTGAGCTCGTGTGGCTCACTGATTATACTCTGTTTAGGTATTGTTGTGCGTGTTTTGGCCGTAAGTGGAGTTTGCTCGTCAATTGAGTGATTGAGGGTGAGTGGAAAGCAGGCACAGGGAATAGTTAGCTAAAGGAAGTGCGTGCAAATTGTAACCCAAAAGTCTTACAGAAATTTGTCAAAGTGGAGCTATGTGCAGATTACGTTACCAGCCAAAATTGAGTAATATAGATGTAAATCTGATAAACTTGAGTTTTTGTGATCGAGTGGGTGATTCCAATTGGAAAACCTTAGAACCACGTAGCTTTAAATGAGTGAAGAAACAATTTCAATTTATGGAGTTAAGACCCCGGAATTCAAGGATAACAGTGATGATTCAGTGAGCTAACCAATTTGACATCAAAAAATTGGTATAACGTATTATAGTTTGAGACATAGAGAAGAATTTTAAATTGAAGAATTTAAAAAGAGTTGTCGTGGATATATCAGAGTTGATCTCGAGAGTTTCATAATTTTGAAGATCATTTGAATAATTTTTGGAGTAATAGAATTCAAAAGTATTATTGGAAAAAGGTTTACCAAAATGAGTGGTTTTGTTAAGGGCTTTTTAGTGCTCAAGGGTAAATTGTTAATTTAAGCTATATGAATGTTGTGTAACCCTAAAGTGACTTGTGTGTAGTACATGGATTTTCGCTGCTGCATGAAGCGATTAATGTGTTCATAGTGTTAGTTTGAGTGTGTGAGGGCAAAAGCAAAATGGGGAGAAAGTTCGTGATCGTGCTCTCAGAGTTTGGTAAAACAAAAGGTGAGTTGTTCTAAGCCTATTTTCAAATACTAGTGTATTACATTGCCAAAACTGTTTTTTACACTGGTATTTAATGGTTTTGATTGTAAACCATGTTTAAAAGCGAGCAATGAGATTTAACCGACAGCGATGGTTTGAATTATCAAACCGCTGTATTTAAAGCAAACGTGGTTTGAGTTGTAAAACCATATTTCAAAGAGCAAGCAAGCGACAAACAAAAAGAATATTTTCAACGAGCACAACTGAATCCCCCCAGTTTTAAGCGGCATGCAGGTAGTGTGTCATTGAATTGGTGTTAGGATATCGTTCATGCGTTTGCAGATTTTGGTCGGCAAACTTAGGTCATGCATCATGGCATTTAAGGCGTGTACGTCATTGCGGGTATATAGGGTTAGGCGTTAACTAAATTATAGCGATGGAGACGGGTCAATTCCGCCCTTATTTCTGGGAAAAAGGAAATTGAGCCAAGGCTCTTCCACGAGTAGAAGTGATTGTAGTCCGACCCTTGAAACGCGATCCGATGCCAGACTCCGTGTTCACTAGGGTACAACAAGCAAGAAAGGCCTCCAGTGGTTGATGATTTATAAGCATGTTTATACAGATTTGAAAAATCAACCACTGGTACACGGTTGAGCCCAGGCTCCCGTGTTTGTTTTAAAGTAAACGGTTGAGCCCAGGCTCCCGTTTTTATTGCTGCGGTTGAGCCCGAGCTCGGTTTAATGCGCGTCGGTTGAGCCGGGCTCCGTGTTTATAAACTTTTAAAGCAGATTTGAAAAAAGTTTTATAAACTTTAAAGCAAAACAAGGTAAAGCAAGCAAGCAGAGATTTAGAAAAGTTTATAAACTTTTAAGAAAAGCTCAAGTAAGCTTAAGCAAGTATGAAGAATTTTATAAACTTTTTAAAAGCAAGCAAATCGAAAGTTTGAAACTTTAAGTAGTAAACAAGGCAGGAAAATATCTGTAAAAGAGAGTTTTACGAGTTTGAGATGTTTTCGAGGAAAAAGTAAAAAGCGTTTATAAAGCGTCTGACTCGTATTTGTTCGTTTAGGTACCGTTATTTTCTTTGTTTAAAAACTATTTTTCGGTCTGTGACCGCAGCAGGACGTTAGGCATATTAGGATTTTCACGACTTTATATCGATGTTATTAAATAACTTATGTGAAATACTGGAATTTATACAATTGACATGTCTGTCATCTGTGGATTTTGGATTGTGAAATTGTGATGAGCTTTGGGCTCTTGAAGGAATGTGTTGGTTGCCGTATTTTGAAAGTGTAAGACTATATATAGGTTTTGGGATTTGTCACGTATCCCATTTCGTATGTTCTTAGAAATTTTTATAAAATGCAAGTTTTAGAAAAGAAAATTTTTATCGCAGGTTCGGCAACGTAAGACGACCGCGGATCTCTGTCGTTGGAAGTAGCTAATAACATGGGTTTATGTGGGGTGGTCGGCTTTGCCTTCCGTAAAAATTGAGGTGTGACGTAGTTCGACAACGTCGACCGCGGTACAATAGTTTACGGTAACCAGCGCTCCATTGAATCCCTTTTCGTGGCCGGGATTTGCTTGTCGGGCGATCTTTGTCTGAGGAATCTACCGAAAAAACTACGCGCAACGTCAGATTCAGTAACTGTCGTGTTATACAGCGACGTAGAATCACATCTGACCGAAATGGCCACGTGGGGCCCATTTATCCATGTAATACAATCTATCCGCGACCACCGAAGTCCACTCTGTGGTGAAATGGCCGTGGACCGGTTTATCGTATAAATACAATCTATATGCGAAGCGTAAGAGTTGTCACGTCGCTCTTAATACAAAACGATATATTAAAACTAACATGTTCTATTATAATATACAAAACATGAATCATAAGGCCTGAATTCGACCCGAACGTAATCCGTGAGTGCAGATGCCTTTACATGTCATATGCGAGAGATTACGCGATGGGGTGTTGGCGGGTAGAGATAAGTCTCTGGTATTCCCAGCGCTTAAATGCGAATGGTCAAACAACCAAGCACACCGCCAGCACAGGACGCCACGATGCAGCGCGAATCTACATCTCATGAATGAGGCGCGACCCATCATGCCTGCATGTATCGAGTCATACGAGCTCCTCTCGCACATGATAGAACTCCATGCGTGACAAAATTTTCTTTGGGATCATCTAATGATGTTTCTTAATCATTTCATTTCTTTTTCAAATCCAAGCTTGGATGATCCCTTATAAATCATTTATTTCATAAAACAAAAGCTTTGTTTTATAAACCCCTCCCTGTGGTTTTTATCCTCGATGTATGATGTGTAACATCAGTCAGGATACCGGTACATGTAAGCGTAGAGGCGCCTCAAACACCAAAGTGTCATGTTGTGGTATCTTGGAGATGATATTGTGAAATGATAATTTATGAACACGGTGTGAGTACTTGAAGCGAGGTCTGATGCAATTGATCAAGAGGACATTGTAAGGCATAATCAAAGAAGATAGTATGCCCAAAGTAGAAATAAAATAGGATGGAATTTCAATTGTTGAAAGATTAAGGACTTAATTATGGTGGAGAAGCATGGAGATATAAATAGGCCGTGAGACAAGCCAAAACTCATTTCGGTCTCATTGTTCCCGCTGAGCCAACGTAAGAGCAAGGAAGGAATAGAGAAAAAGAAGAGGAAGAAGGAAGAAGTGGGGAAAATGAAACCAGGTATCTTTTCATCTTGAAATCGCTGGGTATTTTGGATTCACAGGTTTTGGTTTGGAGATTAGTTATTCTTTTCTAGGGTTTTGTGGAAGAGATCATTTGAAGCCTTCCAGATTTATTGAGTTATACGGGTAAAACCCCAATTGGTGAAAATTAAACATGGAGATCCTCTATTTATATATGGTTTTGTAGAATTGGTGGACTGAGGTTGAATTCATAGGATTTACAGGTTTGGTTATATGAGGTTGAAACCCCTTAGGTCGAGTGTTATGGTAGTTTTGGATAATTTCGATTCTTGAGGTATTATGGAATATAGAAGTTGTATGAAGAGAATTGGTACCAAAAAATGCAAAATTAGCATTTATGGGCAAAAGTGCAGCGATTGCGGTACGAAGCGAGGTGGCGTGTTGGTACCACCATCGGCGATGGTCGCCGATGCCCAGATACAAAGTGAGTACCCGGTACCAGCCAACATAACCGCTTAAATCGGTGCAGGTGCGAGCAGTGAATACCAGGTACCATAGTGTCCAAAATGCCCAGATTGTGTAGTTTTGCATATTTAAGCCTAAATTCATGCACCGATAGTATAGAAACCTTACTAAATGATTAAGAGAGGTTCAAAGAAGATTAGAACTCGATGAAAAAGCGTAGAATTACCCCACCTCGGCAGCGAGTTTGACTAAGTGCTAGAGTACGTTAAAGTTTATCAGTTACCATAGGCGATTAATGTGTTCGTCATTGATGGTTTGAGTGTGTAGGCTAAAAGCAAAGTAGAGAAGAGGATTACAGTGGAAATCGTCATTTCAGGAGTTATATAAACTCAAAAATTAGAGAATATTCAACCCTCTTTTTAAACCAAATACTAGTGTATTATTATTATAAATTGTTTCTATTTTGGTATTTAATGGTTTTAATTATCAACCATATTTAAGAAAAACAGATAGTTTATAAACTAAGTAAATGGTTTTAATTTTAAACCATATGTGAAAAGCAAATAAGTAATAGTTTTGATTTATTCAACCTTACTTTTTAAAAAACAAGCAATAGTTTAGAAAACAAGCAATGGTTTGAATTATCGACCATATTCAAAGCAAACAATGGTTTTGAATTATTAAACCATGTTTCAAGCAAGCAAGCAAGCAAAAGAATATTTTTAACGAGGCCTAACTGAAATCCCTAGTTTAAGCAAGCATCAGTGAGAATACATTAAATCGTGCATAGTGGTGTTGGATCTCATTCATATGTTAAATTGCACGGTCAAAATAAACACCAGGTCATACATCATGGCGATACAAAGGGGGCATGCTGCGATGCGAGTACATAGGTTAGGCTCTAGCGAAATTATGGTGATGAAGAGATGAAGCACCCAGGTCAATTCCACCATATTTACCTAAAAGGTGAAGGAAGTGTGCCTGTGCCCTTTCACCTAGGTGAGTAGACCCAGTCCAAATGACCGCATACGCCGATGCCCAGTTCCCGTGTTCACTAGTGGTACAAAGAAGGTGAGTGCTGGCCTCCCTAAAGGGTTGATGATTTATAAGCATGTAATACAAATTTGAAATAACAACTGGTGCACCTGCTGAGCCTGTGCCCCGTGTTTGATTTTAAAGCAAACGGTTGAACCCAGGCTCCCGTTTTTATTTTAAAGCATATGGTTGAGCCTAGGCTCCCATGTTTATGAAAAAGTTTTATAAACTTTTAAAGCAAGAGATTTGAGAAAGTTTCGATAAAATCTTAAAAGCAAGCAAGGTGAGGATTCATAAAAGCCTTATAAACTTTTAAAGCAAGCAAGGTAAAGCAAGCAAGAGATTTGAGAAAAGTTTTATAAACTTTTAAAAGCAAGCAAGTATAGAAAGTTTTAGAAACTTTAAAGCAAGCAAGCAAGGCTTCTGGAAAATATCCTGTAAAAGAGAGTTTTACAGTTTTGAGATGTTTTCTGAGAAATTAAAACATTTTATAAAGCATACACTCATCGAGCCTCAAGTAGTCTATTATTTTGTGTTTTGGAAAACTATTTTCCATAGGCACTCTGACGTCGGGAGCGCATTAGGATCTTCGACATTTGTAATAAGGTCAGAATTAATAATATCAAGGAAATACTTTGAACTTGTATAATGGAGTTATATGTATACATAAGTGTAATTTTGTGGAAATGTGTGAGCCTGAGGCTCTTTTGTAAGAACATTGTTGGTTGCCATATTTTGGAAAAATGTAAATTGTGTATACAGGAATTGGAATATGTCCTTTATGCAGCTGATATGCTGCCGAGAATTTACCAAACCATAAGTTGGAAAAAGGAAAAAATTTTATACGAGATTTAAGCAAGCAATACGACTTCACTTCACAGGATTTTCTAGTCGTTAGAGGTAAATTCACATAGGGATTTATGTGGGAGTAGTTGGCACACCAGCTACCAAGAGCGGTAAAATGCGTCATGATGTAATCAAGTGTCGTGTGTATATGCATTTGTGGGCCACGGATTTTTGGGGTCTCACCTCCAGACGTCGCACGCTGACCAACATTTTCTCGGGTCTTTCACTGACGGGGGTCATGTCTAACCGCAAAGTTCCAGGTTTTTCACATGAGGGGGTGTCTATCCCTACTTAAATTGCCCAACTCATGGATATTAATTTCATGCTATGCAACCGTAAGACTCAACGGACTTTGTCCCATTTACCGGTCTCACCATCAACACCAAACATAGTGTTGATTGTCAACCATGCAAACCGTGGATTTCCATTGGACTTCATCTAAAGTACAAGTCCACAACCCATTCACCAAGGATGGTGAATGACAACGACTATGCACTCACACCCATACCATGCGATGTCCCCGTGCACCAGTGCAATGCAATTGTGCCATTGCACTCTAAGTCATGCCCAATGTATAAAGACCTCTACATGGACAATTCTATACCGCATTAATTACACCGCACTACTAAACTCGCGTCTAATGCACACAAAAGTCCATACATTCATTAAACGTTAATATACATGTAGTCATACTGACATTTATCACATTTATGTCAACACATCAAACAAGCATGCATCAACATCATTCCGACTACTACTTAGACAAGTAATATCATACTCAAATCCCTAGGCTACATCATGGCGCATAATGCCCAATAAACCAGCCTCACAACATGCCATGCAATAGCCATGTCCACACGAAAACACATCACAAACTCAATATACGAGCACACATATCGACATCCAAGCATGACACCTATGAACCAAGAAATGTCATTTCACCAATCACACAAACATAACATTTCACTGTCACTACCTAGGCAAGTAATGACACACCTCATTTCCTAGGCTAATTCATGGCATATCATGCACTTAAGATAGCCTACAACCTGCCATGTAATGGCCACTTCAGCACATAACTCCTCACATCCACAAAAAAAAAAAAATTAGCACACTTATTGTAACAATCAATTTTTCAACAAGGATGTGAGAACCAATTGCCATTGAAAAGAATATGGTCAGATTCTAGACTCCAAGATCTTTCCATAGAGTCCAAGAACACCCCAAACGAGCTCGGACGAGAAATTTATGGCCGTCCGAAGTTGGAGGCCTCGTATGAACAAAGGATCGACATGGAACTAGCAGGGCCTACTATTTTTCGTCATTTTTGGACTTAATATGAGCTCAAATTGTATTAAAATATGTATGGATGGATTCTATACTCAAAGGGCTTTGCATAGAATCCAAGAACACCCGAAATAGAGTTCGGACGAGAAAGTTATGTCATCCAAAGTTGAGGTCTTTGCACAAACAGCTATAAATTGGTAAATACAAGGAAACCCACGAATCAAGGCTCCGGCCCTTAAAGCTCCCGTGACATGCTATTTTTCCTACTCCAAACTCATCCCGAAACAACCCCTTTCACCCTAAGAACAAACCCACCCTAATTGAGTCCACAAGTCAACCATAAACATGGCACAAACCCATTCCAAACTCAACCCGAAAATCAACTTAACAAAACAACTCCAAATCAAGAAAATACGATTTTGTGTCGGAACACAATCCAAATAGCCCTTTAAAAATCTAACTAAGACCAAAACAGTATTTAGATAAGAAATAAACCTGAGTAGGAAGGTTCCCCTACCTCTTGAACAAGACAAACTTTTGGAGTCCCGAAGACCTCGAGACTCCACGACCTTCTCGAACTTATGCTCGAATCTTGAGGAAAATTTCACCTCTGTCCACGCATCGTCTCGACGAGTACTCCGACTTTGTTCGTCCGACAAACCTGCCCTCACTTAGACGCCATAAATCTTAGAGAGAAAGTAGAGCTTCTCTCACTAACTTTTCTTCTCCAAACATGAAATCTTCGACTAAATTGCATGTTATGGGTACCCACGCATAGCTCTTAACTCCAGCATTTAACTTTAAATCTGGGCCCGACTCTGGATTCGACCACCCGATCTCCGTAGATCATAGAGAGAAGGAGGAGCTTATCTCCTTTCTCTCTCTAACTCAACCCACTACCGGTTCCAGCCCCAAAAATGAGCTTTTCTTCCTTTTGTTCTAACTTAAATTAAGTTAAGTGTGTGGCCCTCATGGCGCCACGTGTCACGTGATCCTCGCTCCTGGACTGCTTCTACCCCCTCAAAACAATCTCCCATTTCGGGTTCCGATTCAAGTCCATTTTATTTTAAATGAACTTAACTTGAGTTATTTCCTAACTTCTAAGATTCTTGTAAAAATCTTGTTCCTGGGAGTCACTAGACGCCCGTTACCTCGAATCGTGAAAAATCCGACTGTCTCGGAATTTAATGAAAATTTTAGGTAATCAGATTTCATAAGAAAAATCTAATCTAAGACAACTGCTTTTATCATCCGAGATCTAGAGTAATTTCTTGTGCTCGAATCATTGCGACAATTTATTATTATTATTATCATTTCGCCATTTTTGAAAATTTCTAATTTTCCTGGGTTTTACAAATACGGAGATGGAAATGGAGGATGGTTTGAGTGCATTTTTTTTGTCAAAATCTCCAAATATGGAGATTGAGCCAAAATGGATAATGGTTGGAGATGCTCTTCTATAACCCTAATCATCTGAGAAAAATATTTTAAAATTTTACTAGTTAAATGACTTAAAAAATTTTATGGCGACCCGAACCCCGACTCTCTTGAAATGTTTTCGAAGCTCGACTTGAAATGAATTTTTTGTGGAGATCTATGATGAAAATGGATGATGAGGACCAATAGACCCGAGACTAGAGGCCCGACACCGATCTCATGGGAGCTTGGAGCCTAGAGGCTCACACAGTAAAGACTTATGTGGGAAAGTATATATATATATAGATATATAAAGTATATATATATATATATATATATATATATATATATATATATATATATATATATATATATAAATAGTTTGGTGATTGGAATTGTGTACTTGAAAGTCGAAATCAATATAAATACTCTTCTTTATCTGTGAACGCAGGTTAGATTCATCAAATCACATAAGTGTTCTAATGATTTTTCTTATTTATTTTCTTTCTATTTTCTATTTAACTTTGTGACACTACTAAAAGCTATTTAATTATTATTAAGGTCAAGACTCTTACAGACATTTTCTCCTCAAGATGAAACCCCATAAAGTAAACTAACTCTTTCCACACCGATAATATCGAATATAGACCATGTGTGGATGTCCTCGTTGTGATACTTGAACTACCTAAACTTCTCTCATCCTTGTGATATGTTTTTCTGTAAATTGTTCAATCCTATCACCTAGTCATATCTATGCATTGTAGCGAATAAGGTTCCTTTTAGAAGCGGTCCATACAAAATGAGAAATATCACATTTACCTATTCAATACAAATATTCTTATAAAGTGTCAAGACTCATACATGAGGACAATGTACGACATGTGTACGATCCTAATATCTCTTTTATTTTTACGTATGTTTATTACTTGAATTTGTTTGTTGCATTAATTGAATTTTAACTTAATGCTCCTCATGCTTTCAATTCGTTCATCTAACAAAACTTTATTTGAACTAAAAATAAATTTGAGATATCTCTATCAGTAAATATAATAAAATAGGGATGTTAATCTTCTTATGATAATAGTACTCTATTACTATCTATGTGTCAAGTTCAATCTTTTAATAAAAGTGCACCACAACACAAATTTGGGCTCGGCCAAATGATTAGAGTGAGGCTAATTGATAAGTCAAAAAGAAGCAATACAGTTTTTCACATCTCTATTTTCTCTCTTTGATAAAAGTGAGATATAAGCAGAGTTTAGGGTTAAAATAACTCTTTTTTTTTTTTAATAAATATTGGTTTTAGCTCACTTGATATCACCTAGAGAGGTGCTCAAAATTTTATATTCTTTTTAATCTAAGTTGTCGTAGATTGCCAACTATAGCTTTATGATACAAAACGAAACTATAATTGATAACTACATTAAGAATTCATATCAGATATATATTTGTAGAAAATGTAAAAAAATAAAGGACTAAACTAGAATATAAGGTTATAGGTATAAATTATTTGGTTTAAGGAACGAGTAACTCAATCATTCATCGCTCTAACAATTTCAACAAGGAAGGGTTCTATTCTTGATGTCTACAAAAAGCAATTTTGCCAAAATATTTTCAGAGGGCATATATTCCCATATGGTACTTAGCTGCCCCAATGGTTAAAAAGCAATTTTTCTTTTTGAAAACCAGGCTATATATTTTGACCCAAACCTCTTACAAATATATGTAGAGAATAATTACAGAAAAGAGGAACCACCAGTAATAACTCTGAATCATTTGTGGGGACAAAATTATTCTCCAAACTATCCCATTGGGACCTACTACCGCATGTAGAATCCACTCAATTCCTCATTTTGGGTAAATCACTAATGCCTAAACTGTCTCCCCTCTCTCCCCTTCCCCACATCCTACCTTGACATAGCCACTCCCTGGCCCTAGCCCACCTTATTTCAATTTCCAAGCCATCATTTTTAATTATATTTTTTTCACTTTTAATCTTTTTTATTAGAATATAATTTTAGTATTGTGTAATTAATATATTTGTTAATATTTATTATTTATAATAATTAATCTTATATTAAATAAATAATAATATTTTGTAATTTTTAAATAGCTCTTATCCATATTTTTTTATCAAAATTTATATTTAACTAAAAATTTTATATTCATACATTTTTATATTTATAATTCACTCCATTTTTATATTTTTGAAATTTTTATAGAATATTAAACATAAATTTAAAAAAAATACTATTCACACTAGTTAAAAATTACCTAAAATAACTACATCAATATTTAAACTTATAATTATAAATGTTAATATCTAGTTAAAACTGTTTTATTATTATTAAATAAAAATATCAGGAAAAACTATTAATATAATTTTCATTTCATTCAAGAAATAGGGATAATAATTTTTTAAATTATGTACTTGAAAAATATTTTAAGAGTAGAGAATTATAAAATTTAAAAAATATTTATATTATTATTTTTGAAACATTTAGCAGCTATTTTTAAAAAGAACGTAGGTGAGAGTTTTTTTAAATAGAAAACGATATTACTGATTCAACTCTCAAATAGATCGATAGATCCAAAATACAAATAGGGTAAAGACCATGATACTTACTAAACAACATCCACATTTAATAAGATAATAAATCTAAGATAAAGCTCATAAATTTGATACATACAAAATAGTAAATATAATATTCGCAACTTCATTTCTTCAACACATCGACAACCATAATTTGATATTTTCGACCATCAAATAATGACTTTGGGCTTGTCCGAATCGGGCTCTATACGATAAACAATCGCAAATAAAATGACAACATCAATTAATGGGTCAGAATAAAGCCGATCACGATGAACCAAACATCGATAAAACGATGACAACATAAAAACAAAAATAAACCCCGAATCTTCATAGAAGAACTACTTTATTAAGAATAAAACGGTTAAAAACGATTCATATGAGCGATTTCAGGCAAAGAATTATAAAAATCATCCCTCCGTCGATGAAAATAGGCTACAAGTAAAAAGCATTTATATAAAAGAGAGAAGTGTCGTCAAGTGGATAGATGAGAACTTTCATGCCTAACTAAGTTGGTTTAAAAAGACTAGACACCCGATTCATTATTATATATTATGGTACTTTTAGATATTAACATTGTTACACACGAATCAGCTTTAAAAAACATTGTTACATAAGTGGATAAAATTATGAAACTCCTCGAGCAAATCCTAATTCTCTCAAAATTGTAAAATTGTAATTTCACCAAAATCAAATTTTCTAGATCCCCTTGACGATTTAAACCCGACTTCACCGTTGAATCATCTCACAAAATCTAGCTACCACGCCGATTCTCGCCGACTCCGAGATGTCGGACCACGCCGGCGCAACCCGTGAAGACGACACTTGGCACATTTTGAGCCGACTCACAAGATGCCACGGTCGTACAAAAATTAGTCAAATAAGGAGAGATAAGTGGGGCCTACGTGGACATGTGGCATCTCCTAATTGGATGAAAATCCAAAATAGGTGGATAAGAGGATAAGGTGTAATCCTATCAACCAATAAAAGGGTGACATGTGGCATGAGAGGACAAGTCCTCTTAACCCAAGCTCTCCCAACCGGTTTTGGGAGAAGGAAAATAAAGAGAGAAAAGGAAAGAGAGAGAAAGGAATGGATTTTTAGAGAAAGAGTGTCCAACTTCTCTCTAAATTTCCCAATGTGAGCCAAGAGATGTGTTATCTATACGTAAGGCCACTCCTGCGGGATTACCGGCTTTGTGGAGTTTCGACAACTCCGGAGGTAGGGCTTTCCTACTTGATTTTAACTTTGCTTAAGAGCCTTGTTAATGATTTGATTGTATGAGGCCGTGAGTGGCCGTTTGATTAGTCCCAAAAATTAGGATCGTATGCCGAAATTCCGACCTGCTTTCGATGGGCCCCGGATCGATCTCGGGCTGAAAATGGTCCTCGAGTGCTTTACATGTGTGTTAAATTGTGGTCTTAGGTGTTGTGAGGCCGGAAACGACCACGGATTTCGTTTCCAAAGAAGTGGAACCGAGGTTGATGAGGGGGTTGTCCATGGACGCGCATGCATCAGTTGGGATCGTTGCACAACCCGACGGTTGGACCAAAATGTCCATGTGAATTTACCAATTGATGACATGGATTGCGTGGAAAATGATATATTGATGCATGCTAAACTGGCGGTTAACACGAAAGTATTAATTATACAATATAATCAGGCGCGAAACATTAGAATAAATCGCACAAATTTCCATGCGAAATTAATTTTGATGTTACTCGCTATATCAGCACATGTGGTTAGTATGTGAATTTTGTTAATATGGTGCATGATTGATATAATGACATGTGTTGTATGAAATTGCATAACGGATTTCATATGCACCCGGGCAACTTAACACAGCAAGGAAATAAGCATTTACACGTTAAAAATGGAAGTACATGAAGTTTAATTTAAATGTAAGATTTTCAATAATTATCTGGGAGTAGTCATTCAACAGCTCACGCTTATACCATGACTAAGCTTCTTTGAAAATTACTCAAAGAATTCACCCGTAGGGTTGTCCAATAGATTTTACCAAACCTCTGTGAGTATGTTTCGAACAAAACCTTTGCTGAAAACAAATGGCTTTCACACTCTACAGCATGCGCAGGAGTCGAGTGTTCGAGAAGGAAAGGGGCGAAATACATTCATCCATTTCATGTGTACATTCAGGTAAAGAACATATATGTTTTCATTAACGTTGCTTCGTTACCATTACGCGCATTCAGCGAGTAACACATGTAGGATAATTCCACTACTAAGCATTAATCACCCTATCGAAGGAAAATTATTTCTGTAATGGCTGTTCACTCCTGGGACGACGCATCCGGCGCCTTGTAGACGCTTAAAATTCAATACATATGACCTTATTATGTATTTTGTAAAATCAAACTCTTTGCATAATTTGTAATTAAAACAAATCAGAATTAACTCCTTGTATAAAATATACAATTTTGTGAGATGAATGTATACCTAATGCTACCATTTTACTTACGATGAAATTTCATGACATGAGAGACACAAGCTCTCGTTGACTACAGTCATCAGACACCCCAGATTCAGCGCCATAAAAATAACGTTATCATTTACTACGCAGATAATTTTTAACTCAGATTTAAACGTGTTTTAATTTTAATTTTCAAAATTTATGTTTAATATTCTGTAGTAAATTTCAAAAATATAAAATAGATTTAAAATATGAAAAATCATAAACATAAAAAATATAATGAATGTAAAAAATTTGAGTTAAATATAAATTTTGATAAAAAAATATAAAAAATTTATAAATATTATTTTAAAATACACATTTATTTAATACAAGTTTATTTATTATAAATAATATTTTATAAATATGATTTCACTTTTTTAAAAATAACTCTTATCCATTTATTTTTGATAAAATATTGTATTAATCTAAAAATTTTATATTCATAATATTTTTATATTTCTAATTTTCATACTTTGAATCTATTTCTTATATTTTAAATTTTTTATAGAATATTAAACATAAATTTTAAAAAAATAAAAATAAAAACCTTATTCACAATACCTAAAATAACGACATCAATATCTAAAAGTATCATAATTTTATTATCTAGTTAAAACTATTTTATATTTTTAAAATAAAATAATACAAAAACTATTAATATAAATTTCTTTTCATTCAACAAAGAAGCTCGAATAGTAATTTTTAAGAGTGTTTAATTTAAAATATTTGAAAAAGAGTGTAAGAGTTATAAATTTAAAATATTTATATTATTATTTTTAAAATAATAATAAAATATTATTTTATAATAGTGTTACATATTGATATCATTATTATATTACACTTTTTAGATATTAAATTCTTAGTTTTAGATATTAACATCAAGCATACAGATAAAATAACGTTATCATTTATTTCATGTATGTCATTTTTAATTAGTGTGAATAATTTTTTAAAATGTATGTATAATATTTTCTAGAAATTTCAAAATATAAAATAGTTTCAAAATATAGAAATTATAAATATAAAATATTATAAATATAAAATTTTAGTTAAATATAAATTTGATAAAAATATATGGATAAGAGCTATTTTTAAAAATCAAATTTATAAAATATTAATATTTATTTATTTAATATAAGTTTAATTATTATAAATAAATATATTTTTATATTAAAGATTAACAAATATATTAATTACACATAATACTAAAATTATATTTTAATAAAAGATTAAAAGTTAAAAAGAGAAAATTAAAAATGGCTTGGGTTGGTCTGGGTGCGGGGCATGGGGGTTGGGGCGGGTTGCATCGCTCATAGCTAGGTCAAGGTGGGAAGTTGGGAGAGGGAGGGAGGGGGGGCAATTTGGGTATAAGTGATTTGTGATTCCACATGGAGGCAATGGACCCCAATGAGTAGGATTGTTTGGAGGGCAATTTCGTTGATTCGCCTATAAATTAGTGTATATTTCTTTCCATGTCCGTCCAAACATGAAATATCGTAAGAAATTTTGGCCAATATCCTGGAAATTTTGAGTTTGATTTGAAAGTGTTTTTGATTTCATTTATTTATTTATTTGTGATTCAAAAGAAAAAAGCCTGTAGAAAAGTTAGCAGTTTAAATACATTAAAATTTTATAATATTTATTTTTTATCTTTATATTCTCAAATATATTTTAAATTTCATCAAATATAATATTGAAATGTGAATAATTGCAAATGAAAATTGATTTAATTTTAGTTAATATTATAATTTATGAAATTTGCAACAATTGTTATTATTAGTTTGAAAGAATAAGTGGACATAACTTGATTGTCGTTGGGGCTTTCTTTCCACGGGACCATTTGGTCTAGTCAATTCATTTGGTCTAATAAGTTCATTGGTTCAATCATCGATTTTGACGGTTTGATACCGATTAAATGGTTGAGCGAACTGAAAAAGGAACCGATGGATGGTGATGAATACACCATGTTCAATGCATGGAACTGACAAAACCAGAAAGCTGCTACCAGAAATCAGCGTAAGTAGCTGTATACAACTTTTTAGTGGAGTTACACAAAAACGAACAAATTCGAGAAAGATTCAATTCTCAATTATAATACGTGAGTTTAAAGTCAAAATTTCAAAATAGTTTTTATGAAAAAAATATTTATTTTGAAAATATTCGAAACTAGTTTTATTTCATAGGTAGTAAATTCGATTATAAGGTAAAAATTTAAAACTGTATTCATTAAATATTATTTCAAGATAAAATTTTAAAATCGTATTTGATAAATATGATCTTAAAATTTACATTAAAATTATATTCATCAACTATGATTATACGCATGAATATTTAATTATAACAAAATAAGATCAGTTTGATGAATATTTTCAAACGAAATCTATTCATATATTTTTAGAAAAAAAAAAAAACTATTTTGATACTAAACACATAATACGGTGCATAACTTCCTAATGAACTAATTAATTAAATAACTCAAAGATCTGTCATCATAAATTTCCACAAAAATAGCGTGGAAAACAAGAACCGTGATATTAAGGAATAAGATGCGATACCTCTATCCCGGGTCCTTGACAACCCGTGATATGCTCCCAATATCACACTCATTTATCTCAATATATCGAGATCTATTCCCAGATATTTAATTCACAAATATACAAAATATACGATGATCATTTAATCAACAACCATTTACAAATTTTTTATATAACAAAAAGTAATACGAGCTATATCCCGCCTCTTATCCCATACGCGGCCGCCCACCCGCATCAGACCAGACTTGAGCAGGGTCCCATGATCTAAAGGAAGAGTTCTAATATACCTCCTACAAGTGGCTACTTCCCTACCTAAACGCAGAGACATGCACCAAGATATCAGAACATCAATGTCAACATTTCATACACCGATGCGAATATTATACTTAAATACATACACATGACGACGCGACCCTCACGCCACAACCGTTCAATCGACTTCACCCTGAACAACGCCGTTACAAAACTACCATCGTTATTTAACCCAATAACTCAACCCATTGGACAATCTTAATTTATCAAATCATGATTTTCTTTTTTCTTTTACGACCACAGATTTTTCTAGTTTTCACACGTATACTGCTCCAACATTTTCGCGAACTTACATCGTCGATTCATGCCTAACCGAACAACATTTTGGTCTCACCCCAGTGGACCCACTCCCAACTCGCTCGCCCAAAATACGTGAATTTATCATTCGATCAATTTATTCGCTAGCTCCTCAACTCGGACTTTGTCCCATTTTCCAAGCTTTGACCCATTCCACCAACACCGCTGACACTCAATAATTCCGCACCCACACCCAATTCGGACGCTGATGCTGATCGCTAAGATATTTAAACACACGCTAACATTTTCCCTTCATGATACAGCCGCTTATACGAAACATTAATACAATTCATTTAATAATTATACTTTACATATAATTAACATTCATGCAATCCATGTTAATACATCAATAAGCAAATATTAACATGATATTTTCACACACAAGATGTTATTTTATTTTTTTTCAACAATTACACAATAAAATCGACCCAAATCTCAGATCTATACAAAAACAAGACATCTTTGGCCCCTTCCCGCTCATCATCAATTATTACGATACCAAACACACTCACAAAACCAAGATTAGTCCCTGGATCAAACCAAACCTCAATGACAAATCGAAACTGATCGAACAAACAAAATCTGGTTCTGATTGTCCTAATTGGGCCTCCGGAATTTTAACCGAATCGTCCTAAACAATCTCGGGGTTTCTAGCCTGCATCAGTTCGAAAATGGCCCCAAAATTCCTAAAATTCCTACACTCATCCGAAAATTTTGAGATCAAATTTATGGCCTTTCATGGCCTCTTAAACCAATCCTAAGTTCCATTAAACGACCTAATGCGCTAAATAACATAAGAGTGAAAATCTCTCTATCTCATGTTACGAAACCCAAGATTTTAGCGCCCACGCAGAGCCTCGCCGCTAAGTAGATCAACTTTACCTGCGACCGACGAAAACCATGATCCAATTTCCATGATCCGGTGTTAAGTCAAGAAGAAAATTAAAATAAAAATATATGTTTTAGACGCTCTCCCTCTTTCCGTCGTTTCCTCTCTTTTGACTTTATCTTTTTTTTCTCATTAATACTAATATTAATATTATTATTATTATTATTTTATTTTCCTTATTATTATTATTATTTTTCTTCCTTATTATTTCTTCCGCTTGACACTTCTAGCTAATACGAACATTTATATGTTACACTCACATGCCATACCATTTATCACCCGACACCCAATACCTGAAAATTTAAAATTCTCGACTATCTCGTAATTCGACGAAATTCAACAGCACTGGGAGCATGGCATTAAACGAACGCCAAGCTGCTTTCATTATCCAGATCTGTAAAAACTGGTTTTCTATGTGAAATTACTATTTTACCATTTTTTTAAAATTCAATTTTCCAGCGCGAAGGCAGATGTAAATTTTTATGTGATGCAATTGTAAAATTAATTTTATATCCATCTTATTTTTTTTCTACAATCTATTTTCCTCGATTCTTCAAATCAATACAATTATAAATGTTTTTAGTTTTAAAAATTCATATATCAGGATAAATTAACATAATTAATCTACAGCATTTGGAGTTAGGCCTCAAGGTATCTGAGCCTTTTACAGCTTAGAATTAAGTGCAACCAACTAAACTGGAACTAAACTACCTTTTACATTATTGTAATTATAATAGTACGTGGCATACTAATAATAGTGATAAGGTCCAAGGTATTTTTCATAAATATAACTTTCCTTGGGTCATCAGTCATGGCGCAACTTTTGGATTCAGTCGACATTAGCTTAGAGAAGGCTCAAGGTACAACGTCAAGTAAAATGAGAGAGGTAGAAATAATTAATGGCCATAATACAATCAGCGATATGATATGAGTTATGAGTGGCAACATCCATGATGACCCAACCCACACAAAGTTTAGTACTACAAGAGAAACTCATTGAAATATGTTCTGCAAAAATAAAAATAAAAATGGGCTTTCTGCTTTAATGCGCTTGATAAATTTTATCTCACTCATATTAATTCAATTGACCAAGTAAATAAATTACTATGAAAAACAGCTTTGATGATCAAAAGTCAGATCGATGGCAAACTGACGATTCTTTCGCAGTCTAAGTAAGACATCAGTGATATCTTCTTGCTCAGGCTCTAGTCTATTTGGATCCAAACAAGTGAAGTCAGTTTTTGGTTTATTTTACATCAAGCAGTTGGGCATCTATGAGGCTAATTAAGTTATATAATGGCTACACTACAAAAAACTTGAGATATAGTAGCACACTTTTAGCAGGGATCAAAAAATTTTATGACTGAAAAGTATATGTAGACACATTCATCTAAATCACGTTGTTATAGGAATTTCTCACCAACCTTTAGCTGTGGAATTTAGTTGCACGTTACTATAAAAGAGCCTATAGTTGGAAAGAAATTAAAACCGTGGCTATACTGTGACCCAATAGACGCATATAGGTTTTTTCCGCGGCTATATGTTATTCATATAACTCCTTCCTCAAGGTTTCTTCATCTATCTCTCACCGCACTTTCCTTCTTTTCTTTGTCTCCCAACTCTCTCTATCTCTTTAGAAATCTAGAATCCGCCTCGACTGCATCGATTTTGCCCTAATCTCACTAGAGTGAGGATCTTCTCTAAATCAAAACTTCACCCTCAAAGCTCCCCGAATAAATTGGTGGCTAAGGTTTCCTCCGCTGGTTAATCTTGAATAACACGTGAACCCTTAACCTCAGATCACACTAGTTCGACTCCACTCCCTCTTTGATTTACATTACGAGAACGCTTTGCTTTCATGTGAATTGCGCTGTGAATGGATTTTTCTTTCTCCGATTTACAATTTGTGCTCGAGCGCCTCCGACTCAGGTTTCATAAATGGAGGGATTCCTTTTTCATTCGATATGATCTCCCACAGACGAGCGTGACATGCAAGCCGTGGCTGCTTAACCGCGCCCTAGTAGGCAAATTCTGAAAACGCGATCCATATGTTAGGTTTTTCAACTCACCCTAACATATGGAAAAAAAAAGTTATTTTTCTCTTTTTGCTTTCTTTACTTTCTATTTTTCTTCTTTCTTCTCAATTCCCTTTTGTAGCTATCTCGATCTTCTTCGCTATTCTTCTCAAGAACAAATGAACCATATGATATTCAGAGCTTTATTTTAATTTTGACAATTTGAAGCTAGATCTCGCTAGTAACTTGCTGCAATTTTGACTAATTTTGAGAAATTTGGGAAGGGGGGATTTTCAAAATAAATAACTTGGTTATGTTATGCGATCTTAGACTTCCATAAATAAGTTATACTCAGGTTGCCAAGTAGAGTTCACTAGAGAATAATTTTTAATTTTGAAATGTTGATTGCAGGGGTACTCGTTTCACTACTATGATATTCACTAAGGCCGTGGTTTTCACAAGATCCCATGTCCCGAGTAGCCAAATGCAACTCGTATTTCTGAGTATTGTCGTTATGGCAATATGTCTGATCAATACATTACGCTTTACTCCATAAAAAAATCATGGAATAGTCGTTGGTGGGTTAATGACCTTTTCTTTTTTTCTTTTGTTTATTACTTACCTGTTCTGACTTATTAAATACTTATTATGCTTTCTGACTTTTGAAACCCTGATAAATTTCATTTATTTGTCATTAGACTATGTCGGCATTTATAAGTGAAAGCATTCTACTTTCCTTGTTGAGTGTGGGCTAATTTCCTTCTTCTAGTTGATTAGGCTAAAATGTTCATTTAATTCAATTATGGGGATATTACCTTAGCTTTCAATCAATTATTATCCTACCACTTGCACACCCAATGCTGGCTTCCAATTGTTATACACAAAGAGTCAAGACTAAATGACGAAAATTGATAGATGAAGCATCTAGCTTGAAGATACTTCCAACCCTTTGCACTTTAACCTGCTTATAGCCCCGCAATTTGCTCGAATCTCTCCCGCTACGCTACAACGTTTAGTTGCCTCTATCTTCACCATTGCGTATAAATTTGGTCCGCTGCAGAAATGCATTCCTCGTGATTCATTTTACTCGTTTTCGTCATGGTCTCGGCAGTGAGACTTTGATCCGATGTGAACAAACTGCTTCTTAGAACAACAACATAGTAGTCCTCGGCCTATGATGCTCGGCCAGAGGTAATTGGCCCCGAGAGAGCGTACGCATGATACTCCGTAGGGGTGTATAGAGTACTAAGTGTCACAGCTAATCGTAGCATTGGCACTAAATCGAAGTGATAAGTTAGTAAACCCGGGATTTTGTATGAGAATAAGGGTACAATTGTTATTAAGCAAATAGGATATGAAAATCAAAATCAAAGTAGAGATGGGCCATAATACAAATAAAATAAGTTACAATTGCAATATTAAAGAGATGAGGACAAATTTGCAATTAAGACAAAGTTTAGCATATAAAAGAGGAAAATAAAACCAAAATTTCATTTTGGTCTCAAAGTTTGCCCTAGCAAACCCGTAGGAGGAGAAGGAGAGAGCCAAGAGGAGGAAGAGAAGGAAGAAGAAGAAGACCAAGGTATGTTGTCTTAAGATCAAGTGTATTTTGGATTCCTAGGGCTTTAGTATGGAGATTGGGTTAAGTTCTTTCGTCTAGGCTCAGGCAAAGATCACATAAACCTTGAATTGTCAAGTATGAGAGTAAACCCCAATTGGGAAAACATGTGGAATCATCAAATTACGTGGGTTTTAAAAAGAATCTTCGTGGACCTAGGTGGAGTTCTGGATTTTCACTCAGGTTTTGTGGTTCGAGGTTCCAAAGACCACCCAAGTATTTTGGAGTCAAGCTGAGATGAAATCCACAAATTCTTGAGGTACAGAATTATAGAAGTTGTATGAAGTTAATTGGCAGCAAAAGTGGCAAAATAGCAAAACTGGGCAAATTTCGAAGGTGTACTCAAGATGCACAGGGTGTACCCCAGACACTCCACCAAAGGCCAACATGTACCTGCAGACATGCTCAATATGTACCGCACATGCCAATGTACGCAACATGCATCTATTAATGTGCCAAAATGCCCGTAATGCTGGCGTTTTTGTAAAGGTTTAATTCGTACAATCGATAGCTAGAACCTGCTAAATGATTAAGATAGGTTCGAATGAGATTGGGACTCGACGAAAAACGTACGTATTTCACGCCTAAGAAAGCTCACTCATTTCTGGGCTGATATTCGTTGAGTGTGACTAAGTATAAGGAGTAAGTTAAGTTATGCGATTATGTAGGAAATTAATATTTGCCGTATTCGGTTGAGTGTGTAGGTTAAAAAGCAAAGTGAAAAGTGCGAATCAGGCTCGTTTCAGCTAAAACAAAGCCATGAGTGTTCTAAACTCATTTTCCAATACTATGTATTATTATTATTATATAAACTGCTTTTATTAATCGTATTTCATGGTTTTGATTGCAAACCATTTTCAAGAAGCAAGCAATGAATTAGGAAAGAAGTAAGAAAATGGTTTTCAATAATTAAACCATTTTTCTGCCAAAGGCGCATAAATTGCTAATAATTAAACCATTTTTCGCTAGCAAGGCAAAGCAAATGGTTTTAAATTGTAAACCATTTTTCAAAAGCAAGCAAAGGCAAGCAAAGAACAGCCATGAAACAGCTCCTAGTTCTAAGCAAGCAAACCGCCGATAGATTCCAGACGCAAGACGGCGGGAGCTAGATCTCATACATGCATTGTAGTTTTGCCTGGTCGGCAAACTTAGGGCATACATCATGCATTTAAAGGAGACCGTGGCACGTACAGGAGTATATAAGGTTAAGAGCTCTAACTAAATTATGGTGATGGCGACCCAGGTCAATTCCACCATATTTACCGGAAAAAGGTGATGCGGACACAGGTCCTTCCACCGCACGGTCGATGCCCAGGCTCCCGTGTTCACTAGGGTACAACAAGCAAGTATAGGCCTCCAATGGTTGATGTTTATGCTACGATATACAATAAAAAATCAACTATTGGTCTACTCGCCGCCTGTGCTCGTAGTTTTAAAGCAACCGCTGAGCCCAGCTCCCGTTTTATTTTCAAAGCATACTTGAGCTCAGACTTCCGCTTATGAAAAAGCTATAAACTTTTAAAGCAAAAGGTTTGTGAAAGGTTTTAAGAAACTTTTCAAGCAAGATAAAGCAAACAAGCAAGAGAAATTTTGAGAAGTTTTATAAACTTTTAAGCAAGCAAGCAATAAGAGATTTATAAGTTTTTAAAGAAAAGAAAAGCAAAGCAAGCAAGCAAGTTTTAAAAGTTTATTAAACTCAAAGCAAGGCAAGTGAAAAGGCAAGCAAAGAAAGTTTTAGAACTTTAAAGCAAGCAGCTAAAGTAAAGCCTTCGGAAAATATTTCCAGAGTTATAGCTTTATAATTTCAGATGCCTCCTAAAACAAAACATTTTATAAAAGATTACACCACCGAGCTCGTTTAGCTCATTATTTTGTGTTTTAAAAAACTATTTCTGTGCACAGTACGTTAAAGACGCCGGAGCACAATAGATTTGTCCCGACATCGCAGATAAGTGCTTATGTACACTATTTTGCAAGAACATACTTGAATTTGTACAATGGGACATATGTATGTACATAGTTAAGCCAGAGAATGTGTTGAAATGTCAAGGCCATAATTGGATATAGTGTAAATTGGATGTAATACAGATTTGGAATTATACTATATGCAAACATGTCGGTTTTCCGCCGCAAGATTTTACCAAATCCTAAGCGAAAATGTTAAAAATTTTTTTATAGAGTTTTAACAGTTAATACATTCGTCACAGATTTCTAGATCGCTGTGGTAACTACTGCATTTCGTGAGTTACCACACCCGCCGCTATGTAAGGGGTGTGTCAAGAGGGCTCTTCTGAACCACTCAGTTCTGTGGCTTATGCTCTCTCAGGCATGTCTCTAACTGCCGCATAGTAAGGAATGGTCATTCAAGAAGTCCTTTGGATAGTATTTTTCATAGATAGTATTGCAACTTATAAAATGTTATTTCACATTAAAATTCAAGTGGGTGGCCCATCAACCTAGCAGTTTAGCCAATAAAGAATACCCAATATCTTTTATAATCGTTATGAAGATATTTACCCTTGATGGAGTGGGTAAATTATAATAAATATAATTTATTATATAAGAACAGTTATTTATAATAAATATAATTTATTATTTTGGAATAAAACAGTTATTCGAATAATACGTTCATAACGGTTTTGGAATGTGTATTCTTGGCCCTCTTCTCCTATCAATAAGAGATATATATAGAAACCCCTTCATGTGCGGTTAGGGCACTCTTTCCACCACCACAGTAGTGCCATTCCGGTGTATCAAAGTTTGATAAGGAGAAGAAGAGATCAGCACTTAAGATCTATAAACTAAGTAAATCTCTTACACAAGGTTTTCAAACGGTATAATCTATATATATATATATATATATATATATATATATATATATATATATATATATATATATATTTATTATTATTATTTTATTATCGTAGATGAGTATGAATTCCATGATCCGAATATTGTGTGTTAATTTATTAAATCTCAACAAATGGTATCGTAGCTAGATTGAATTTAAATATTCGTAATCATTAAGCTAAGTAAATATTAAATTTCTGAGGATTTATCTTTCGACATCTGCTCACTAAAAAAAAAAAAAAAGAAACGCCTCAACACGTAGAAGGAAGATTTTTATTTTTATTTTTCCTTGCAACGCTAACCTGGACTACTGCTCTGAGGGCTCGGTTTACGTCGCCCCGTGACCATTTTCAGCGCCTATCAGCTGGGTCGTTTTAGCGTAAGTCACACCAAATTAGAAGCTTCAATAAAGGGGAGAAATATAATCACAAAGACTTAAGCAAATTTATCACATTATCACTTATTCATTTAAATCGAAATTCTCTTTTAAGATGTCCATGTATCCCGTGGATTTGAACCTTCATAAATTATTATTATATCTCGACGTAATGCCGATTTCTTTGATTTTATTATGATTGATTATTGAATCAGATGATTATTAAAGATACTATTTCCTTGATTTTTAACTCAAATAAAAGAATTAATTTCATCTTGTGAAATTTTATCCAAATGACAATTTATAACAAGGTTAACTAATTTAGATGGGCTGCCAAAGTAACCTAAATTAAGGAGCCTTGTATTATTGAATGCATAAAAGGAATAGAGGGAGACTTATAAAATTCTTAATAATTCTCTTTATAATTAGGAGAATGAGACTAACCCAAATGAAAGCCTCTACCATGCTAATTATTAATTAATGGTTTTATTTTTGTGTTGCTTAGAAGGTAAAATGGATACCCAAAGGTAACATATAAATGACACAAAATAGTAAAGTGTTTTAAGTTCCCTCCAAGTGAACACCGGATATGTTAAATTTACTCCAAAGGAGAATTTTAATGACATCACTGGGCCTATCAAGTATTTATTTTATACTTCAGCCTTATTGTGAGCATTGTTCTATTTTTGTACAGTCCCACTTCATTACACTCTCAAGATCTGAATGACTGCTTTTGATGGGTCGAACTTTTCAATGATATGAAGGTTCAATTCTCAACATGATTGGATCTCACTGCTGATTAACGTATAAACCTCAAGCTACTTACGACAAGATTCGAGCAAGTGGAACAATCAAAAGTCTGGCAAGATCCAACATACTACCATGTTTATGCGAATGACTATTTCCACAATATCAAGACCTCTTCCTCAAACCGAGTTTGCTCTGACTTCAAATTGCCGAGGAGCGCTTCAAACGCTACCGATAAGTTGTGAGACCCCTAAAATCCATTTCTGCCAAGCGATAAAATGGGGTGAATGGTCAAAACCCGGAATTTTCTAGATCTCGATGACGAACGGACGGCACTGCAATCGCCTCACAAATTTAGCTACCACGTCAAATTTCGCCGATTCCGAGGTGGCTCTGATCACGCTGGCGCTGCGGCAGGCTCCAAGGGACACATGGCAAGCAGCAAAGGAATGCCAAGAGGCAAGTGACAAGAGGGCCGCTACGTGGCGTGAGCATCAAATACCAATAATTGCATGTCCTCATGAGGACACATGGCACCAAGAAGAGATCCATGGCTCAAATTGAAAGACAGAAAGTAGGGCCTGAAAAGCTCAAACCTAATGAGGGCAACCTAGGGACTTTGAGGAGAAGACATCATCTTCCATTTTCTTTTTTCTTCTTGCTCGATTGACTAAGAAGAAATGGAGTGAGTTTTGTAGAGAGAAAGTCCTACTTCTCAAGATCTACGACGATCGGATCGCTTCTGGCTTACTTCAAATAAGCAAAGAGGCAAAGTCAGGGTCTACCCGCCAGGGCTATGTGTGGGTACTTCGCATTTGTGGAAGCCGACAAACTCCAAAAGGTAGGGTTTTTCTCCTACTAGTTTTATCTCATGGTGGTCAGAATGGATTTTGATTTCCTGCTGGCGCCAGACACGCGACTCCTGCCTAAAAGACACCAAGTGAATAAATCCTTGGTGTGGTTCGACAGGCCCACTAGACTGCTCAGGTGATTTCAGGTGGATGTGTGTGTTGTTGCCATGCGGTGAATAACATGTCGATTTGTGGACTCAGGGGTCAGTTTCTAAGACGAACCTGATCGCGTTTTTAAATTTTACGCGAATAAGTTTACGTTATTATAAACTCGAATAACATGATGTAATGAGATTTAAATTCTGTTAATATATGCATGAGTGATATATTAAGATGTCAGGAGTGTTCGTGTGCCACAGACACACTTTAAAGCGAGTAACTCAAGTAGTAAATTCCACTATCGCTTGCTCACTCACGCGACCCCCTTTCGCGTGATCAAGACGTGACGTGACGGACGTATCCGGGTTTTAGAAGCTAAGAACCGGCCAAGATGGCCCTCAGATTTTGTAAAATTCTGGGCAAAAGACCCAGTTTTGTATAAATTGTAATCAAAGACAATTGTAAATAAATCATTTTGTATAAAATATTGGTTTTTATGAGTATTGGATTATGAGCCAAGAGGCATTTATACTCAGGTATGGGTCTCGTGATATGAGACAAATAGATGTTCCGCTCGATCAGAACTGACACCCTCGCTCAGCGCCACATAAGTCCCCTTGCACATTGTCGGGCTGAATCACCACCATGAAATATGATGGTCAAAGGTATTCATGAACATAACTTAAACATGATCTAAAAAGGCCGCAAAGCTTAAGGCACTGGTACGGGTAATGGATGTGTCCTTCAGCGCTTTGTCCTAACTCACTTCCATCAATACTTGTCTATCCAAAATCCACTATAATACTACCGTAAGATCTGAACTTGAATGAGCTCACCAAGAAATGTGTATACAAGAGAAAGTGAAATTAAGACAAGCAGATATAATCTTGTTTTGCCGTGAACTCATGGAATGAAGAAGAAAGGAAAATTCAAAGGGAAAGAACTTTCCACCTAAGAAAAGTGGACTCCGGGGAAGGTAGCTAGAGTCATGATAGAAAATTCACTAAGAAGTCGCTACTTTTGCGGGCAAGAAAGGGCATGTGAAGAAGGATCATATCAAGCGTGAAGGTTTAATTTGAAAAGAGAGGTATAAATCTTTCTTTTGTATGTTATGAATCCAATCTTGCTGAAGTTCCTTCAAATACTTGGTGGATTGATTTTGGAGCCACAACTCATGTGACTAATTTAATGTAGGGATTCCTTACAACTAGGAAACCAAAGGAAAGTGAAAAGTTCCTCTATATGGGAAACCGTCTCAAGGTTGGAGTGATAGTTGTTGGTACCTATCGCTTACCAGAGACTCGTTATCTAGATGGATCTTTTAAATACTTTTATGTACCCCATCTCTAGGAATTTAGTTTCCTTGTCCAAATTAGATGCTACTCTGGATATTCGTTTTATTCGGCTACGACATACCTTAAGTTTGATGTTAAATTATGTTACGCTTGGCTCGTATTTTATGTGATGGTTTATATAAAATTTCCTTGAATCATGAATTTCAGACAAGCTTTGATAACCCCCGCATTCAAATGTTGGTTCAAAACAGTGGCTTAATTAATGAAAATTCTTCAATCTCAGGCAATGTATGACTCGGGCACATCTCTGTGTGAAAGACTTGAGAAATTAGTGAAGGAAGGAATTTTACAAAATCTTGACTTCACTGATTTTCATGTATGTGTGGATTGCATAAAGGGAAAGCAAACTAAACATATAAAGAAAGGTGCCACAAGAAGTAATGAGCTCCTTGAGATAATTCATATAGATATTTGTGGACCACTCTCTGTTCCATGTTTTACAGGAGAGAAATATTTTATCACCTTTATAGATGATCTATCTCGTTATGGTTATGTTTATCTAATGCATGAAAAGTCTCAGCTAATGACATCTTCTCGAGATGTTCATAACACAGTCGAGAGACAATTAGATAAAAAGATTAAAATTATGAGATCAGATCGAGGGCGACGAATATTATGGCGCATATGATGAATCGAACAAAATCCCGGTCCTTTCGCCAAATTCTCAAAAGCATGCCATTCGTGCTCGGCACACAATGTCCGTACCTACAACGTATCAATGTTGCCGAGCGCGAATCGCACATTACCAAAATGGTTAGGAGTATGATGAGCTACTCTTCGCACCTATTTCATCAGGTGAAGCCTTAAAAACCGCACGTATATCTCAATCGCAGTTCTAGTAAGGCGCTCCAAAACTCCTTCGAAGCTATGGACTAGTAGGAAACCCAGCTTGAGACATATACATATACGGGTTGTCCAAATGAGGCAAGAATCTATAACCCACATGAGAAAAAGCTTGATTCAAGAACGATGTCCGATATTTCATCGCTATCCGATAAATCGAAAGGGTATAGATTTTATCGGTCTCTAACCACAGCAGGAGAATACGGAAACCTCAGAATGCGATTTCCTGTGAGAATGGTAGAAATTAGTGAGTAATGAACCAAGAAAGGTAGATGTTAAGGAGATAAGAGTGAATATCCCACCATTTTTTTACCTTAATAGGGTTCCATTGGCCTCTCAACCTCGTTCAACAAGTCGAGGAAAATGAGCAACATAATAGAGATGGTCTATTACCAATTTAAAATATTACATTGAAAATGTCGTAGCCACCACAACCGGCACCTTTGAGGAGATCTCAAAGAGAAAGGAGACCTACCATTATAGATGATTATATGATGTATTTACAGGAATCTGATTTTTATATTGGGATAAGGAAAGATCCAGTTTCGTTTTCACAAGCCATGGAAAGTGATGATTCTAGTAAATGGATGGAAGCTATAAATGAAGAGTTGAAATCTATGGCCCATAATCTGTCCGATCCTCATCAAATTGCCTAATAGTTGTAAACATCGCCGATGTAAATGGGTCTTAAGACAAAGCGACGCCAAAGCGCAATATCAAACGATGGTTGGGTCGACTTCAGGTCAAAGGTTTCACTCAAAAGGAAGGTATCGACATAAAGATACCTTTCTCCGCTTCCAAGAAAGATTCGCTTAGAATCATCATGGCACTGTGAGCTCATTTTGATTTAGAGTTACATCAAATGGACGGAAAACTGTGACTTAAAATGGGGAATTGGATGAAGATATCTACATGGAACAACCCGAAGGGGTTCGTAAAGAAAGGAAACAGAACACCTAGTTTGCAAATTAAAGAAATCCATTTGGCTGCCTTAAACAAGTTTCCAGATAATGGTATATTAAGTTTAATCATACTCCATTACATCTTCGGATTTAAAGAGAACATTGTCGATCGTTGTATATATCTCGAAAGTTAGTGGGAGCAAGTTTATACTTGACATCAGAGTGTGGATGATATTTGTCATAGCAAAGGATCTTGGTTTATTGTGAAACCAAGGAATATCTCTCTAAAAACTTTCATATGGTTGATATGGGTGAGGCAAATCCATGTTATCGTGCATCGAGATCTTTAGGGATTGATCTTGAGGAGTGCTAGGTTTATCTTTAAAGGATATATTGAGCGGTTTTAGAGAGATTTAATATGCAAATATGTTCATCTGCATTGCACCTATATTGAAAGGTGACAAATTAAGTAAAATGCAAAGGCTCAAGGAATAACATGGAAAGGGAGCAACAAAGAAAATTCCTTATGCATCACCGGGGAGCCTGATGTACGCTCAAATATGTACAAGACCTCAATATTAGCTTTCACAGAGGCATGTTGGTGAAGATACCAAAGTGATCCAGGATTCGAACACTGGAAAGCTGCAAAGAAGGTCATGAGGTACTTACAAGGGACAAAGGATTATATGCTCACTTATAAAAGATATGAACAATTAGAGGTTGTTGGTTACTCGGATTCTAATTATGTTGGTTGTCTCGATAGCTTAAAGTCAATTTCAGGATTTGTCTTTATGCTAGCAAATGGGGCAATCTCGTGGAAGAGTGAAAAACAATCAATTACTGCTTCATCAATGATGGAGGCCGAGTTTGTTGCTTGTTTTGAAGCTTCAAGTCATGCTTCATGGTTGCGGAATTTTGTCTTTTATAGGCTTGGGTGTTGTCGACTTATCGCAAACCTTGAGAAGGACAGATACCGCAAATCGTTTTCTTTCTCTAAGAATGGAAAATTTCTAAAGGGATCAAACACATGGATTTAAAGTGGCTTAGTTGTTAAAGAAAGAGTCCAAAAACAACAAGTGTCAATTGAAATATTAGACCACACTTATGGTTGTTGATCCATTAATTCAAAGGATTACCTCCGAAGGCATATTTAGAACATGTTATGAGGATGGGCCTTTGAGTAATCCATAATATCTATGATAATGAATGATTGTTATGTAATTGACACCATGATTAAATTGTTTATGTTTATTCTGTTTTCAATTATGGGTGCACGTTTATTGTCTGATAAACAAGAATTGTCCCGACAAGACAAATTACAAGGGCTATCTTGCATTACGAATTCTGCTAGTTAGCGGTTATCGATGTGTGGTGCATGGAAGGAAACATGACATTATAGTCATGTGACCGCCACGATCAGATTTACGACACCTAAATCGAATTCTGGGTATTATGGTATATGATTTTGACGATGGCTGTTTTATCAAATCGATCACGATAGTTTTCTATAATCTATTTAGTGGGCCAAGGAGAATGTTTTCCACATTAAAAATTAAGCGGGTGGCCCACTAACCTAGTATATTTAGCCAATTAAAGGAATACTCCAATATCTTTATAATCAAGCAGGAAAATATTTATCCTTGATGGAGGTAAATTATAATAAATATAATTTATTATATAAGAATAGCTTATTTATATTAAATATAATTTATTATTTTGGAATAAAACAGTTATTCGACAACACGCTCATAATCTGGGCTTTGGAATGTGTATTCTCGGGCTCCTCTTCTATCAATAAGAGATATATAGAAACCCCTTCACGTATGTTAGTGGCACTCTTCCATCAATTACGTAAAACACCATGCCAGATCAAAGTTTGATAATGGTGAAGAAGAGATCAAGGATTTAAGATCTATAAATCGAAGGAAATCTCCTACTGCGTTGTTCTTCAAACGGTATGTAATCTATATATATATTTTTTATTATTATTATTTTATTATCAAAGATGAGTTTGAATTCCATGATCTGGAATATTGTGTGTTAATTTCAGTATTAAATCTCAACATGCAAAATATAAACGTGTTAAATTCGTTGACAGCAAAATGGAACAAATTCATTTTCATTAAGTCTACCAATGCTTCCATCCATGAGAATTAAGAATAGCAACAATGAATTTCAATTGAGTCCTTGCAAATCAGAGACATCTTCCTATTCCGATAAGTAAATAAAAGAGGCCATGTGGACGCCCAAATCCCCGGTCCGTTGACTACCCGTCAACTCCATGAATACTGCGGAATGCCCGTGACCGACATTTTCACGAAAATCGGCAGTCTCCTCAGACAGGAGCTCTACCCAAATACGTAACCCGTATAAACCTCGTCCCAACAAATTCAATATAACAACTTATGATTTAAACGGCCATCAGCCCATAAACAATACCAATATACATGCCAACTATGAATCCAACTATATACCCAATAGGTTACAAGAGTTAATGTGTTTTTACTTTATACAATACATACATTAAACTTAAAAAAGTTCTAATATGTATACATTCGGGAAAGCCACAACCCTGCTTTCTTCTAATCCTCTCTGGCCTCAGATTTAGCCGTCCTCGCAGACGCTCCCCGTACCGTAAAATAATATCCCGACAAAGGAAGCACGTTTCAGAGTGGAATTGCCCTGCTCGCTACTCACCACCTAAGTGCAAAGGCAACGCTCCAATCGAAAACACACATTCAAGCAAATGCATGATCCTACTCTTGAATGTCTACATGACCAACTCGCATCCCGAACCTCACTGACCTCCATCACACTCGCCTAAGCCTCGTATGAAAATTATTATTTTGTTTGTTTGTGGACAACCCTCCGATGTATATATCAATCAGTCAGCTCCAACGATTGATATATTATTTGCTCTGACTACCCTCCGACTTAATATCAATCGCCGCCTCGACGACGACATATTATTTTGCTTGTAGACTACCCTCCGATGAATATCAATCGGGCCGCCCGACGATTGATATTTTTAATTTGACTACCCCTCCGATAATTAATATTTTTATATCCTCCGAATCGCTTTCTGCACTCATCTCTACGCACTCACCTCAATTCCTGGGTGTTCCAAAGGCATATAATGCATGTATGTCAATTCCACATACGACCACATGTAAAATATATAAACATGCATATATTTACAAAACAATCAATTCACAATCATGTCGGGCGTAAATTCTCATTTCATACATCAAAATTAGCTCACTGGGGCTAATTTATCAAACACGAAAGAATTTAATTTAAATCAATTTCGACCAAACACATATTTTCACAAAAATATTTTGAGAAGATCGTTTTGAATAAGAAACCCCTGCCTACTATTCTGGGTACAAATCATCTGGCTCACTTTGCTGAACCTGTTTCACCCGCCATTCTCGGCCCAGCCCAATCAATGCACAATCTATTTCACAAATGTTCAATTAATCACCCAACAGCCGTGCCCAAAGGATGGACGGCCCAATGGATTCCAAAAAATTTCTAATAATTCGTCCCATGTTTCGATCGATCAAATGGCCCCTAACGGCTCCTTTCGACTCAAACATTTGTAAAGTACTTAAACTGAATAAAACCAAGTAGGGAGAACCCCTACCTCACGGAGTTTGAGGAAACTTCCTAATCCGGCAGATTTCCACGGCCCTCTCCACAAGAGAGCTTCCCTTCGTCTCGGGCATCGCCGGACATCTGATTTGCCTGGAATTTAAAGATAAGTCTTTCTAAAAACGCGACCAAAGACAAATGACGCTGCACTTCTTCCTTTCCGCTTTTTGGTTCTCTTAACATTGGGAGAGACAACACTGTAGCAATTTTTGTCATTTAGTGACTTAAATCAATTCCTATAATGCCACTTTGTCCTCTTTTCCCGCCTTGACATTCCTGCGACTATCTCTACATCCATTTTCATTGCTTTCTCTACTCATGCCAATTTACGCACATGAGTGTGTTATATGTGACTTTCGTGACATCGAAATCGTTATTGTTCAACCGGCGACGCCGAACGTGTAAATTCGACTATTCTCTTAATTCTACTAAATTTACGTTGCTAGCTAGATTTCATGAGACGCATTCCAACTAAGGAAACTGCTTCGCTATCCAAGATCTAGAGAATAAATTTGATTTTTAACCGAAATTACGATTTCAGAATCGAAATTACTTATTTGCCCTTTTCCTTAAATTGAATTTCTGCTCCATGGGTGCCAGGTTTAGGATAGCTCACCACGTAGCGCGAATGTAAATCGAACGATATGTGTTTGATTATTTTTCCCCGCACTCCGTAGCCGCACGCTTGGTTGGTCGAACCGGCTTCGTCTTTACCAACTTTCCTGAATAAATACCATGTTATTGAGAATCTATCTAATACCATGAAATCATTTGTCATATATCCGACAATCGGAGCAGAGAAAGAAGCCATGAGAAGCTTTACTTTCTTGGTATAGTAAATTGGCTAACTTGTCAGACATTATGAACCATAGCATATATGAGTCAAGATACTTATTACTTCAGTCTCTTTGTTAATGTTGTTTACATATTAAAACAATTGAAAAGCTTGATTAAAATAGAGTTTCAGGTGGTGTTTCTTATTTTATTGCTTCATCAGTTTTTTTTTTGTCTTTCCAGGTTAAGGCAAACAGAACTTTGATGAAAATGGTTACTGCAGATTTGTTAAGATCTGACAAGAGGGAAGATGATCTCGTGGTCGCCTGGGAGTAATGCTCAGTTACTTTGTGATTACACAAGGCATTGGACATTAATGTTTCTGTACACAAGCAGTCCTATGAGCAATGCATAAGTAATCCTATTTCGCAAATATGCAAAGCATTAAGTGTGCCCTGAAGTTCTTCTTCATTGTAAACATCCAGCTGGATTCTGCCATCTAATTAATTTGCTCTTCTCCCACTTCCCACTCTCCCTTCCCCACCCCCTAGATATTGACAAGAACCAAGATGTTTACTATAAATATTGCCATGAACCGGGTTCCAGGTTCGACAACATATAAAGTGACTAACCTGCTTTCATATACATAAAAAAAGAAAATATTTTCTGCCTAATCATGCATGAAAACTACTATAATGAATGTGGATTAATATTTATTTGAGATGATGATCAGGTTGGAACACAAAAATTTCTTCTATCTTTTTGGTCTACCAACACTAACCAAGTTGCATCTCTCATTCTTACAGCTGCATTAGCAACCTTCTCTTGGTTTATCCCATCAGTAAAAACCAAATTCGACTATGGTGCTAGCATCTTCATTCTCACCTTCAAGCAGTAGTTTCGCTTCCAGTTATCGCTATGGGAAAATTAATCTTTTGGACATGGGTATTGACTAGGTTGTTTAGAAGTAAAATTTGAACTTCGGTTTCTATGAAACTCGCTAATTCCAGAAATACCTGTGCCAGTTTTGCCATGAGAAAATTTAATCTTTGAGCATAAGATAAAGGAAATTTAATATGTTCCTATGTTTTTTCAAGTAGTAAACTACAGAGATTTTTTTTTGCTCCTCCCATGGTCTTTGATGTATAAGATGAAGAAAATTATTCAATATTTCCTTTATCCAGTGTTCAAGTTCAATCTTGCAAAGTTGCTATTAATTCAAAAAAGCGAAAATATTTAGCTCTATTGGGAAGCCAGCGATAAGGCAGTCTTATGGCCACGGCCAACCTTAAACCATGGCTAACCAAACCGCGGATATAGAGCATCCTATAGCCGCGGCAAGACTAAAAAATGCGGCTATAGAGCAGTCTTATAGCCTCAACCAGCCTTGGACCGCAGCTATAGACTATGCTTGTGGAAATATAGTTTACAAATTTGTCAATTCCCATGACCGCCACTATAGCTTGACATTTTTAGTTGCCTACCCAAGCATTTTTCAAGGCTCATACCATATGGTGACACATCTATTGCCGTGATCATGTCATGTTTGTTTTATTTATACTAAATGCTATAGTCGTGACATTTATTACATTTAGCCAGTGGTCGACCAACCATAGCCTCCCATTCTGTAGTGCTAGCCTGACGAGATACCCTTATGCATTGTAACTCTAGGTTTCACATCCATGTCAATGTCATCTTTGTTCATTCCATGAGGCATTTCCCAGTCAAATGAGTAAAGAAGATTAGCTAGTGCGAGCTCCACCGTCACAACTCCGAGATAAAAACCCGGACAAATTCTCCGGCCAGCACCGAACGATATCAGTTGATAATCCTATCCTTTGAAGTCAACAGAGCTACCCAAAAATCTTTCAGGCAAGAACACTTTTGGGTTTTCCCAAACTTCAGGATCTCTCCCAATGGCCCATGCATTCACATAGACTAGTGTTTTTGGGTGGTGGCGGTCAGAAGCTGTCTATGCTACACTTTTTCAAGTGTCTCCCTCGGGACTAGCAATGGAGTTGCCAGGTGCACTCTTAGCGTCTCCTTCACCAAAGCCTTCAGGTATGGCAGTTTATGAAGATCATCTTCATCTACAAAACCTTTCTTTCCAAACGCACTTCTCAATTCTTCTTGAGCTTTCTTCATCACTCCCGGATTCTTCATCACTTTCGTCATCGCCCAAACTAAAGTGGCTGCACTTGTATCTTTTCCCGCCACAAATATGTCCTACAAAAAAAGAAAATCAAAATTGAGAAGATGGATATCTTAATTAAGTTTTAAATTGAGAAATTAATTAATTAACTGACCATGAGCGCTGCCTTGATGTGATCCCATGTGAGATCCATTTAAAATAACCTCTCCTCTTTATTCTAAGCAACACGTCGATGATATCCTCTGCTCTTTGTTTTGCTCTTTCTTGGGATCTAGGTGCTCGTTACGATTTCTGGTAGAACAAATCCACTCCCTTTGAAACTCTTCGAGCCGACCAATCATACTAGTGAATTTATGAACCCACCAATTCCCATAAAGGAAAATAGTCCGTGATAAAGAAACCAGCAGCCATGGCCTCACTTCATTCAGCACCCCATGAAACCCATTTCTTTCACACCCTTTCATCATCGCCGTACCTACCAAAAGCGATCCGACAGGATTATGGTGTTGGTGAGCACATCAACGTCTCACTCAAGTTGGTGAGTTCGGCGGATGAAGCAGATTTAGATATTTTTTCGAATCATTCGTAAACCTCGTTCTTCCCGACCGAACGGGAAGGATAGTGCCTTTGGAGCCAAGAGACGACAACGATATCGACGATGCCTCTTTCAACTCCGAATCGGGCCGAGTGTGTACGTCATTGGCCTGACCACCGCTTGGCGGCCGGATGCGCCCATCGTTTTCGGGCTAAGGCAGATCGGCCAGATTGGCTTGATCCTGCGCCTGCACGTAGCCCCTCTCTCGCAAAATCAAGGAAGAAGGGGGTCGGCGAGGTCGCTCGTGGCCGTCCGCGAGCGCCTAAGCCGCTTTCTTCGAGAGAAATGCAGACCGCAGAGAGTGGGCGACGCTGCAGAAGCATGAGTATGCTTCAAGAGCGTTGCACTTCACCGTACGGGGCGGCGTATTTATGCATGTCCAACTGGGGCTGCACCAGAATTCGTGGATTTGCCCCATTTGATGGGTTTTTCTTTATCAAGATTCGATTCAGAACTGATTAGAAAGAACCGTTTATTCGTGGACATAATCTTCCTTCCTTATCGCGAGATCCAACCTAACAAGGACGACTACATATTTTCCTTTCCTTATCGACAAGATTCGCTGGATCAAGGTGACGACACCATAGGTTATCTTATTTTCTCAGACGCGAAACATAACATGATTCATAAGTGGATATTTAACCTTCTTAATTCATCCAAGATCGTTTCTTTAGACTCCATGGCCTAAGCCGCTTTGGCCGGTACCGAGGGGCCTGGGCATCGCCGGGCGCGCCACTCTTCTGGCTTCAGGAGCGGCTTCATGAGCCGATTTTTCAAACCCTATCACATATCTTCCTCATCTCCCTCCAGTACTCACCGTACGGTGTGAAACCTAAGTCCAAGCCATTGTAGGATATCTTTTGCGTGCCGAGCAAAGAAGGTCGGCTAGAAAATTTAAGATCGTGAAGCTTTCATATTCTTTCGCCATTCCTACCGAAGAAATCACTGGTACAGAACAAATGGCACGCGTGACATTATGGGGCCATATTGATTAGAGAGCAGGCATAAGCAGGCATGAGGAGTTGAGCTATCCATTTGGTGCAAGTTCCCAATGAAGGGAAGACCAAGAGGACCTGGTGGAACATGCATTATTCCTCCATTTACTTTGTATTTCCGAACTAGAAAGAAAAGCAAGAGGGGTAGAGCTACAAGGAAAAGAAGCATAGCCATGACTTAGCTAGGGTTAATTTGGTGTGAGAGAGTATTAGAGAAATGGTGAGAGATGAATGTTCTTAAATCCACCTCTTCATGAAAGGGACATCTTAAATGTTAGATTAAAATAGTTAAATTAATTATAAATCTAAGGGTATGTGTCTTGTTTTCTAAAATTGCTTTGGTGCAAAATAAGAAGAACAATGAACCTGTTTGGTTCCTCTTTTTCTTTTTTTCTTTTTTTAAACACGCAAAACACAAAAAAAAAAAAATTAAATTCAGATAATAAAAACAATTTTAAGAAAAAACCAAAATTATATTCTTTGTGTTTTCAAATTTTGTTCTAAAAAATGAAAATCAAACAAGTCCTAATATTTCTTTTTACTCGTTTATTTATAATCAATAAAAAGATATTTCTTTTAATAAATAGTCTTAATTATTTTATAACTATATAATATTTTAACTGCCATATTTAAAGATAAAGTTATTACTTAGAATCAGTAAAAACATAGAAACCAATTAAAATGAATAAATATGAGTTATTAATAATTTATATGCAATATATTTATGCAAACTTGAAAAACTATTTCTCCCTAAAATTAAACAAACTAATAATTAAATTTATATGTAAGAACATGACTCATTTCACTCAATGATGAATGTAATTAAACAAGTGATAACGAAATATTACTTAGTGAAAGAATTATTGATTATTTCATTATATTTATCATACTTTTTGTTATTCTAATAATAGATTATAATATTGATTTATTGTATTATTATTATTATTATTATTATTTTTTTTTTTTTGCATCCCTCTCGTTAATTTTAGTAGCATTTTGGTTTAGAAAGGAAGGAGCCTTTGATCCAATGGCTAAGAAAAGATCCAACAAAAAAAAAAGGATAAATCGTTCCCAAATATAGATCGATTCAAGAATAAGACAGCCAAAAAAAAGGAACTTCTTAACGTCCTTAACTCTTTAAAAATAGTTTAAGAAAATTGCAATTTAAAATACTTGATTGATTCAATATCATCTATTTAAACTCCGAACATTTTGATGCTAGTCAGGATTAAAATACTGATATCATATTATCCACGAATATTTTTACATAAATATTCCAAGAATTAAAAATTATTCAAATATATTTTAATTTATATATCAAAATTATTTTGACAATAGCAATGGTGATATCAAATAGGTTTTTGATTTTTAAAATTTATTTATTATATTTATATTTGTTTATTGTAATAAATTATTTTTATATATAGTATTTTCAAAAAGAAAAAAAATACTAACACAAAAAAATATAAAGTGATAGTAATTTTTTAAGAAAATCATTAATGAAAGAAATTAAATATTTGATGTAAAATTATAATTTAATTAAGTTAACTTTGTTCAATAAATTTAATAAATGAAACTAATATATAAAAAATAAAAAAAGACTTATTAAAACATTTTCAATAAAATGAATGATTGGATATAAAAAATACTTTCTTCCACTTGTTTTGCCAAGGATCGAATCCCATAAAGGGATCCCTTAGTCTGTTATCGTTTTCGATATCAATAAATCCTAGAAATATCCCTCAATCGATATCAATCAATTACTATTGATGATATCCCACAATCGATCTCAATCGATTACAATTGATGATATCCCTCAATTAATTATCGATTAAGAATATTATGTTGAAGTTGTTCGATAACCAATATATCAACTATATTTTGTGGATATAAATTGATGTATCGATGATATTTTATTGTTAGGCTATAAGAAATTTATATCTAAGAGAAGTTCTACAAGATTTTGAATGAAATTATGAGACATTTATGAATTTTTATCTTCCTCACTAAAAGCTTACAATGTATTTTAATTAAAATAATATATTTAATAATAATAATGAAACAATCATAACGCTTTTGTTCAATCAACATCAAAATACGACAAGCGAGTATTAGCCACAATTGGTGGGATAAGTCACATGACTTGCAGCAGGACCAATGAATTCCTTGTCATTAGTCATCAAAACAACTCTACAAAAAAAAAAAATAAATAAATAATGTACGTTCGGTTTAAGCACGTCTCCACCCATATAACTTGGTTTTCAATTGCCTTCGTTGAAAAACTTCTTGCTTTCTATATAATTGAAAATGTTCAACTTATATAAACTGAGCCTTATTATAACTCTTTCATTTTCAAACTTTTAAATCAGATCTTCTCCCTATTTAAAAATTATGGGGCCCATTATTTGGAGTTTCAATTCCAATCAACAATTTTCATTTTTAACTCTAATTTTAATTTAATACTTAATTAAAATTAATATGCAATATATCAATCAAAGTTTAGTTAATATAATTTTATTATATGCTTTTATTAACGTTGCTTATTTTTTGAATGTAATATTTATCTATATAATATAATATTTATTATTTTAAAATGAATTTTAGCACTTGAATTAGGGACGAATTTGGAATTAGTGACTAATTTTTAATTAGGCAAGATTGAATTTTACAATTTTAAATTTAAACTTTAAAACGAAATTTGAAAATTAAATTTAGAATTTGAATAAATTACAAGTGTGTGGTGGTTCATAAATTAAGTAAAATGAATTAAATTATTAAACAAAAAATCAACAATCAATCGAATTAAAAAAAAACAAAATATACTTCAAAATAAACAATAATAATATATTTAAATGACTCATTAAATAAAACAATAAATTAAATAGATCTTCGAGACAATTAATCAAACAATAAAAAATTTAAAATAAAATATTCAACCAAGAAAGCTGAGGAACTTATCAGGCAGCGCATAGCCCCGCCTACGCCCCTCCGCAAAAACCGAGATCGCTCTAAACGGATCGCCTCCCAAAATCGTGGGACCTCTGCCCAAAATTATTAAAACTTAAACTACGCAGAGTTTCGGAAGCCTCTCTCATTCTCGAAGAATGTGTCAATCCTCATTTAAAAGAAATAAAACTTAAGTAACAGTTTCGCTCCAATTAAAGGTTCATTGTCCCAAAAAAATTCTCCTTCCTTCCCCACTTTCCAATGTGAGACTTCAAATATCTCATAAACGAAAAAAAAAATCCCATGGCCAAAACTTAGGATTCTACTCTTATATTTACAATATAACTAAAAATATATTATATCGTTATCAAAAATAATTTTAATAAAAATATTAAATTATTCACTTATTAAAAATCATTTTACTATATTATATGGAAAATAATTCAAAATAATAAAATAATAAAAATAAATATTTCTTAAAAAATAAAATATGTTATAAAATATTATTAAAATAATTACTTTATTATTATAAGAATAAAATAACGAAAAGTTATCAAGATAATATTAAAATAATAAAGCGAATAATAAGCATTATTCACATCTCCAATACTGCGACACCCCAAATCTGAGAACTCGTTGACAACCCATTAACTCCATGGAGAATTTGGTGATTTCAACCCGACACCACTCCATCAATCCCTTTTCCTACGACCCTGTGATTTAACGGTAAATCGCGTTTTCAGACAGAGCTCTACCCAAAATACAACCTCACAAGTAATTTCACAGAATCTGTCCCAATATTATACAACGACCACCCTGAATCCACATACAAGTAATGTGAAACCCCGAGAAAATCCAATTTTCCAAAACAGAAATCGTAATTTTTAAAATCCATTTTTGCATCGATGACGAAACGGATTTCACCGCTGGAATCGTTCACTAAAATCTGGCACAACACGCAGTATCTGGGTCACCGAAACAGTTTCCACCAGACTTTTTTTCGGCGCGACCAGCATTCCGCGTCAGAAAACGACGCAAGTGACGCCGACAAAGTCACCTATAACACGATACACGCTATTACACGCCGCACGGTCGCAGCATCGGATTAAATTATCACGGCATGATGCACAAGTTACAACAAATGCAAAGCATGACATGTTTTAATTTCTTTATTCGTTAACGAATAAGACAAACTTCAAAAAGGAAAACATGCAGGAGAAACGAGATATAAGAGCTAGTTCTGATATTTTTAGAGAGAGAGGGATGCTTCTCTAAGATTCCGAAATGACGGATCAAGCTCTGATTTCTTCTACGGCATGAGTTGTTCTATCGCCTACGGTGACAATCATGCAAGACTGGGCTTTAGCTGACAAACTCCGTATAAAGAGATGCTTTATCCTACTATTTAAACCATCGCTTAAACATGGTCGACACAGCTGATTTCCGCGAGCTGGAGTGTTGCTTTGATCGCTCCCAAAACTCGACCTAAATGCAAATTTTAACTCCATCGGCCACCCAATATCACAGAGGACTGCTTGGGTGTTTGTTTCATAATTTATGCATTAAATCATGTTTTGAGCGTGTACGGTGCCTAAATTCACATGGACCTGCCCACAAAGGAACCGATAGGAGTAGGGTCGCCTACCGACACGTACCCCACCTGTTGGCTTTCAGACCTGGCCAAACAAATCTGTCAGGTGAATTGGTCCAAAAATTGTTCATGTGTTGTGGCTTGATTCAGGTAGAAATCGCGGTTTAGCTCATGAGCTAATTTTTGCTGACACACCAAAATCGGAGTATAAGTTGGTGTAAATTGTGTTGAAATTGCATAACATGTCAGATGTGATTTAAATACGTAATATATATGGCGCGAATATATTACATTTAACGCTAGCTGAAGATAACGCATTTCATACGCACCTGCACCTAGAAATTAAAGTAGTCATAATGCATACATGAATTTTCTCAAAACGTAACACGGTTGCGAAAGGAATTTCATTGCGATGATTTTCCTATAATCGTTGCAGAATGGGCCACGATCATTTCTGATGAGGACTAAGGCATCGTTTCCTGAAAGTTCCCAACCAATTTGCCTCTGAGAGAAGTCCCATATTTTACCGAATTCTAGAGTATATTTTCAAGAACAACAAGTTTTGTTTTGAAAATGGTGTTTTTCTCATACATGGCTTACAGTAAATACAGGAAGCCCGCGAGTGCACTCGAGACATAGAACGCAATGCATATCTGGCAGTGATCACGACTTACTTCGAGCCATTGTTTACATCGATCATCGTATACGCACTTAAAGTGAGTAACCCATCTGGGGTGATTCCACCACTCGCGATAGCCTCACCCCGTCGAGGAATATTTCCAGTACGTGAGTGCTCGAGGAGACGGGCCATCTTAGAGGCCGATTTTGAAGAAAGCCCGGTTGCATTGGAGCGTTTCTCGTGGGATACGCGATTGTAATCAGAAATTTTAATATGTATTTGCATTAAGAGTAATGTATAACTCTGAACAACAAGATAATTGGTTGAATGTATACGGATGAGTATGACTTGTGCCTGGGCGGCCATTTTACTATGCGGTGTCTCAGGATACGAGACGATAAGATTCTTTCAGGCCGACGGTACAACGGACACCCCTGCTTAAGGTCATTGGGCAAAAATGGCCACGTAGGGCCCATTTATCCATATAAATACAATCTATATCAACGACCACCCCGAGTCCACATACGAGTAAAAATGGCCACGCAGGCCTATTTATCCATATAAATACAATCTATACCATCGAAATACCAAGAGTTATTACATCACTCTTAATACAAAACATTATATTAAAACTAACATACCCTAATATAATATACAAAACATGAATCAAGGCCACAATCCGCCCACTTCATAATCCCGCTTCTGGGCGAGCACCGTCACGCATTAATGCCGTGCACCCAGCGTGGCCCCACGACGGAAGAGCTTAACGCCCGCAGATAAGTCCTACAAGGATATTCCCACCTAAATTCACATGAACGGTCAAACAACTGCACACCAACCCAGACATGCAATCCCACATGTCATGAATGAGACGCGACCCATCACGCCCCCATGTATCAAGTCCTCATCGACTTTTCACACATGATAACTCCATGCGTGATAAAAACCTTTGTCGTGATCACATCAATGATCATTTACAAAAATCATTTTCATTTCTTTTTCAAATCCAAAAGCTTTTGGATGATCCCTTATAAAATCATATTTTCTATTTCATAAACAAGTTTTTGTTTTTTATAAATCATACCCACCGGTTTTATCTATCTTCAATGCCACTTCATGCACCGCGTCGCGGTGTATATGTACTCAGGCCACGGATTTTTGGGGTCTCACCTCCGGATGCCGCACGTCGACCAACATTTTTCTGCCTCACCAATCCGGGGTCATGTCTAACTCGCAAAGTTCCGGTGTTTTTCAATTTATACAGATATCCCTACTTAAATTGCCTAACACACTGCATAATTTCATGCTATGCAATCGTGAGACTTAACGACTTCGGTCTCCATTTACCGGCCTCACCATCAACACCAAACATAGTGCTGATTGTCAACCATGCAAACCGGGATCTCCATCGACTTCGTCCAGTACGAGTCTGACAACCCATTCACCAAGGATGGTGAATGACAACAACTATGCACTCACACCATACCACGCGACGTCTCCGCGGCACCGCCAAGTAATGAAATCAGGTCATTGCACTCCCAAGTCATGCCCAATGTATAAAGACCTCTCTTACATGGACACTCAGAAGCACCCGACAAAATTCCAATTTTCTAAAAATGTAAAAACAGCACTCGGTCAAACCCAAATTTTCTAGATCTCTGACGATGAAACTGATTTCATCGTTAGAATCGCTCTCTGAAATCTAGCTACCAAGTCACCCCCGTCGACCCGAGACAAATAATTTGCACGCCGAGGCAATCGGTATCTAAAATGAAATGATTACGTGTGTGATGTGACAAAGTCACCTATAACACGTACTCGACACACGCCATGCAGACAGAGATGATGGAAAACGACCGCCAAGATAACGCTGTTGGCCAAAAATCCAAGACGGGATACTGGATATATTAAAAGAACGCTTAATGAATAAAGACAAAAATGCAATAAATACATCTTCTCAAATTCAAGACCAAAACGAAGAGAAGGCTGAGGCTGGTGCAGTGGCTGGAATTTTCTTTATAGAGAGAGATGAGCACCTCTCTCTGTGATTCCCACGATCGACCGTCTGCTTCACAGCCAGCAAGAGTTGCCCCACGCTACGAGACTACGCGCACCGACGCGAGCCTGCACAACCCAAGCATATGATTTTTCCTACTACAAGTATCTGGCTGAAGCATTTATATTCATATTAAACCCAAATCCCATGCTCGGTTTTGTAGAGTAGCTTGGTCATTTAACACAGACGTAGCTTCACGGCGCGAGATCCCGTTCGAATCCTCTCTCGCAATTTAATCCTACGTTTATTCGGAAAAGTCCATAATGGACTTCGCGCCTTCCACGCACGTGTATGGGGCCGTATGCACGCGAGGGAGGGCGCTGCTACGATATTCATATTAAACCCAAATCCTACAAGCTTCGAAACTTAGAGAGTTTGGCCATTTAACAATCTTTGCTCCAAGAGCTACGTGAAATCTGCTAAATGCTCAAGCTTGTTTAGCTGTAAATTCCTGGCCTCAAAGCTTTGAACCGAGGAGAAAATTTATTTAGTGGCCGTGAACAAGAACCCATGTGGCTTCACCGTCACGGAATAGCAACATGAATATTCAGGTGAATTTTGCGGATGTCGAGTGATTCAAAATGAATCGCCAGGTTTACAATTAGCCCATGCAAGCTAATTCGTGTTATTGATGAATTTAATAACATGTTTTATGTGATTTAATTATGTTAATATATATGCATACGAATATATTGCCACGAATGCGCTTAATCGCATCATGCATTTCATATGTACCGGGCACCCTAGAATATTAGAGCGAGTGCATGACATGAAATGAAACAAACAAAAAGGTTTGTGAAAGGAATTTCAATGGATGATTTTTCCTGGTAATTGTGTCTGGGAGATGGTCCAACAAATACACGCCTATGTTCTGCTTAATCGCTTTCTCGAAAGGTTTTTCAACACATTCGCCTGAGGGTAGTCTAATACTTTAACAAATTCTAGTGAGTTTTCGAGAACAAAGCTTTTTTTTTTGAAAAATTGATATTTTTACTCGCATTCTAGCTTAAAGCTTACGCGAGGAAGTCGGTGAGGATCGTGACATGGATTGGTCATGGTAGACATTCGAGTAGGTTTATGAAATCGCTGAATGTGATTGTTCGCCATGCATATGCACTTAGCGGATAACCCATGCAGAAATTATCACTACTCGCATTACACCCCGTCGAGGGATCACTATTTCAGTACGTGAGCGATCGGGAAGCAGACTCACATCAGAGGTCACGAAGAAGCCAGACGCAAGCTGCAGATCGATTTTTTATAACATGTATTAGAATTGTAAATTTTAATATATGTTGAATTAAGAGTAATGTAAAAACTTCAACCATGTAATATTCGTCAGATATATTCGAATAGTATCACTTGCGCCAAGTGGCCATTTTTACTAATTTTTATTCATATGTGGACCCCGTGGTGGTCATTGTAAACTTATTTAGACAAGAACTTTAGAGCCTCCCGTACAGCCACAGACTCGCCCGATTTTCATGAGTGGTGCCTGTTACCGACATCCACGATTATTCCGCTAAGTTGATCTGTTAACAACTGACCCCGCTGGGGGCGCCATACTGCATCGAGCTTAGGTAAACGATTACCTAGGAGCTCCTGCCTGGGGTATCCATAGTTTAGTCCCCATACCAAACACACTGCATCGAGCTTAGGTAGACGAGCACTAGGGCTCGGGGACTTGGGCTAGGCCACTGGCCTTAGGAGGTAGAACGTATATGAAAACTCATAGGGATCAGGACTCGGGGCTTAGGCCATGGTCATCGAGGTATAAGAACATCACCACTGGGTGGCTGATGTTGTAGTTTAGGTATGCGACATCTATGTTTCTACGGTAGACAAGACAGTAACACTCCGTGACAATGGTGTTTGATGTGATGGTGTGTACAGAGCCGCATGTTGGTGTGATAGTGTGATCATGTGTGAACAGATTGATATTGTATGCTTCGTGAATATTATAGGAAAAAGGTTGAACACTGTATGAGAAATATAACCTGTGTTCGAAAATTTTGGGCAAATAGTCCACTAAATGAAAAAAAAATGATGTGGAGAAAAATTCTTTGTCTTACAAAGGTGTAAAACTGAGAAAAAGAATTCCGATAAAATAAATTTCAATAAATTTATTGCAAGTATTTAAATGAAAAAATATATGTATATTGGGTGGTTTTTCCAATAGTTGGAATAAAAAAAAAAAGGAGCAGAATCAAGACCCGAGAAATTCCAATTTATAAAAAAGTAAGAAAATCGTATCTCGACATAAAATTGTAATTTCGGTTAAAACCAAATTTATTCTCTAGATCTCAGATGAAGAAACGGATTGCACCGCCGAATCGCCTCGCCGAATCTAGCTAGCACGCAGTACGGCACACCGCGACGCGAGTTTCCGCGACGCTTTTCGAGGCATCGCAGTCGCACGAAATGATTTTCGCCATGACGAAAGTCATATATGACACGACATCGTACCATAAGTGGTAATGAAAGAAGAAATTCAGCGAATTTTGACAATAACAAATAACGTCAAAAACCCGAAAGAGGACAAAATTGGCATTATAAATCGCTGCCGGGACCAAGTTAATAAAATGGCACATGACCTCTTCTCCAAATAAATAAAGAGCAAAACGTGGGAAAAGTGGGGCTTACAGTAGATCAAAATTCAAGTTTTAGAGTGAGAGCGCTGGGCTTCCTTCTCTAAAAATACTACGATCCCGACCATCTGCCAGCCTTTCGTGACAAGAAGGAGAACTCCGGCTCTACGCGAGAGGCCTAAGGTGCAAGACTCAGATTGCAGGAGTTTCTTCAACTCCTCGAGGCAGGGGTTTCCTCTCACTACGTTTATTCCCCTTTAAATACTACGCAAATCAAGCTGGAAGCAGTAACGAGGCCGTGAGATGCCATTGACCCAGCCCCCAAACCTGAGACCAAATCACATGAATTTGAAAGATCTGACGAGCGTACCGATCGCCATGGCTGACGCTGTCAAATCGCGGATTTGGTATTAAATCATGTATCGGTTTGGAAAAGGCCGGAATGGCCAGAGATGCGTTCACAAGTGAACCGATGACTGTTGAGCTGCTGGGAACTCTTAACCCCAGGTTTTGATCGTTCCTGTGAACAAGGACACGAAAAATATATTTCAGGAAAATATGTGTTTGGTCGAAAGGGATTTAAAATTAAATTGCTCGTGGTTTGGATCATTAGCCCAAGTGATCTAATTTTGATGTTTGAAATGATAAATATACGACATGATCAAGGCTGATCGGATATTACGAATACGCAAGACGCTTTACATATTTACATGTGATTAGATCAGGTTTAAATTCCACATACATGATTCCATATGCACTTTAACATCCAAGACTATGGGTTGAAGCATTGTGATGAGCTCAGAGAAAATGGTTCTGAGGGTAGTCTAAATATTAATTATCTGAGGGTAGTCCAAATGAAAATATCAACCGTCAAAGCGGCCCAATTGATATTCATCTGAGGGTAGCGTCCACAAACAAATAATATATCAATCAAGCCTGAGCGCCCACTGGATATATACTCCAGTTATCATTCACTAATAAAACAATAATTCTCATAATGAGGTTTAGGCGAAAGTGTGAGAGAGTCGATGAGGACTGGGATCCGAGTCGGGCCGCGCACATTCAAGTAGCAGGATCATGCATTCGCTTGAATGTGTGTTTAAACTGGAACATTGCACCGCACTTAGGTGGTGAGAGCCCACTTGCAACGATTCTCCTACCGAAGCATTAGCTCACTCTGGTCAGGACCCTTTACTGTACACTGAAATACATGAGAGACTTCGCCGTCCTAGGCCGAAGTTCTAAGAAAGCCGAATGCTGGCTGCTGCTTTATACGTATTAACTCTTTTAAGTTTATTATATGTATGGTTTAAGAGTGAAAATATTGTAACTCTTGCAACTATAGATATATAGTCGGGATTCATAGCCGGGTATGCATATCGAGACTGTTTAAGGCCCATGGCCAGACGATATATATATATGGGATTATATTGACCGTCTGGGGATGTATATGCAAGTATCAGAGCCTGGGGCAGAGCTCTCCGTACAAAGGAGACTCTCGTCGATTTTTCTTCGGGCTAAGGCCAACCCGACATCCACTTGTATTCGTGCCGACGGTAGTCAACCCGACCCCGAGATTTGGGCGCTACCAGACAGCTGTAGCATACTAATGTTCAGGAGCTCCTGCTCGTATCCATCACCACTAGGTGGTTTGATGTGGAGAATAGGTATATGAGATCGAGGCTCGGGCTTAGGTCAGGTCATAGTAAAGAACATCACCACTAGGTGTGGCTTGATGTTGGCGTAGGTAATGAGATTACTTAGAAAAATCACTGACAAAACTAGGGACACTACATGCACGTGTTTGTGTGTTTTCTCAGGTGATTTCGAAGGAATATTGTGTGAATGGTATGCTTACCATGTTGTGTGATGAGATCGTTTATGTGTGCTTCAGATTAGTACATGGATGAGTTAGAAATATAAGAAAAATATTTGGAGTGTACAAGGTACGTAATCGAATGAAAAAGAAGTTAAAACAAAATAATTTTTGGAATAAATTTATTTGGTTTAGAGGTGAAGAAAATTAATTTAAGGTTTTGACAAGATAAAACCTAAGAAAATTAAATAAAATAACTCTTACTAAATTTGTCGGGGGTTGTTGGAAAATGAGAAGAAATTTTAGTAAAAGAAAATAAATTTTATAAATTTATTTGGTTATGAGGAAAGAGAAAATAATTTTCTAAGATTTTACAAGTAGTAAAATTTTGAAGAATGGGTAAAGAATTTTTATAAATTTATTTGAGTGTCCAAGAAAATGAAAAAAATGATTTTTAGTGATTTTTTGTCATTGAAATATTGAGGGTCATATATATATATATATATATATATATATATATATATATATATATATATATATATATATATATATATATATATATTTAGAATGAAAAAAATTTTTACGCATGAACTGCGCTACCAATTGTATTGTGAATTTGTATTGGTGTTATAGAGGGCCGGGAAAAAATTGTAGCAAAAAATTAGATTGCAATACCATTTTCAGACAAGGTAGAGGAAGGCTCGAGGGTTGGAAAGTGTATTGCAATACACTATATTGTATTACAGGTGGCTACCGGCCGAGAGGAATCAGATTGCAATATGAGTAGTCAGATTAAAAAGAGGTTGCTAGCCAAGAGATTGTATCAGCAGAATAGTCTAGGTTGAAGGTAATACAAAAAATTGTATCAAGTAGGCCGAAGGCTATATCAGACAGCAGGAGGGATTGTATTGCAGAATTGTGTTGGGTAAATACAATTCTTGTATCATGGACGCACAAAGTAATCCATGAACAAGAAACCGTGAATATAATCCGTGGAACAAGAATCCGTGAACAAAGAAAACGCTTGACCTGGCCAATCAACAAGAAATTTAGAATTTTTTTTTTTGAAAATCAAATAAAATAAAATTTAATAAAATGAGACAAAATTCTTCTAAAAAAATTGAAATTTTCAAAATGAAATTCTTGTTGATAAAAATGTTTTAATGTGAGATCAATTGTCTTGCACATTTGTAAATGCAAGGACAATGTGTATACACGATTTATGTGTATGAATAAGGTCTCGGACTCGTGCTTATGCCTCTTGTAGATACTGTATTGTATTTAACTACCATTAGAAATCAAGTGACAAGGCGATTGCTGCAGGTAAATTATATGCATTGCGCTGGGTAATGTGTATAGAAAGTGGTAAATGCTAAGGTTATGAACTATGACCTTAGGATTCAATAATGAAAATGAACAAGAAAACTTTGAATTTTATCAAATAAATGAACTCGAGTGGATTGGAATTTAGCTTACTTAGAAAATGGAACTAAGTCGGGCTTCATGGTTGTTAAGTCTATTAGTAATTGGCATGTGTATCAAGAATAGACCTAAATGAAAAATTAAATGATTTATGTTGCCATCGTGGAAATACGCATGGCTACGAAAGTACGAGGACGTAGAGGGCGTCCATGGTACCGGTCACCACTAGTGTCTGATCAATGACTTTGATTTAGGCTGGTAGGTATTACAAAATAATGCTATCGCATATGCCTTCCAGATAAAGGTGTGTATAAAGAAGATCCTAAGAACCTCCAGAGGGGTTTAAGGCGCATCATCCTCCGACATTCAATGTGGGAGGAGATCCGATGGTGGCGACCATTGGTTCATACGATTGAGAAGGTGTTAGAGGTTGGTAAATTACTGACACTACCAAAGATTAGACTAGCTGTGTTCCAAATTTCTGTAGAGCGAGCTCCAAATATGGTGGAAATGGGCAAGGACCTCTAGAGACCTTAGATGAGCCTTTTTGCACGGAGTTATCCCAAGGATTGTGCGAGAATGTGGGATGATATGTCGAGGTCATGAGTTGTAGATCCTGTGGACTCTACCACAAGTGGACCCGAGGATCATGGGACATGTCGAGTCTCGATGTCATCGGGATGGATCGTCGACAGCCACATGGTTGTTATCGATCAGGAGATGCCAGGAGAGTTACCGCCTGTCGCCAAAGACGGCACTGTGGTGGTATTTCGTGGGGACAAGCATGATATTTCGCCCTGCATGCACACGAGTCCAAGTGTGAGGGACAATAAGGTTGGCTAGCAAGCCTTACCTCCCCGAGGACTAGGTGAGACCGCACTTAGATCTACCTCGAGTAGTATGCGAGTATGTGGATCGTTTTTCCGCATTTAGCCATTCGGATCCGCCTTCCACAAGAGGGTAGACTCTAAGATCGAGTTACACCCTCGGGTATCACCCATTTCTATGACTCCGCATAGAATGGTTACCGATCGAAAGTCAAGCAGTGAACTCGCAGTCCAGCCATAGAGCTATCGGACAAGGGTTCATTAGATCAGCACTTCACCATGGGGCGCTCCGGTTCTATTTGCGAAAAAGGAAGGACAAGACCCTTCGACCGCATTGATTCAATGGCAGCTGAATGTGGTTATGATCAAGAATCGCTACCCACTACCAGGGTCGATGATTCGTTTGATCGGGTTGAGAGTGAGCGCGAGTCTACTCCAAGATAGACCTTCGCACGGTTACCATCACCGAGGGTTGTGGATACAATTATCCCTAAGACAACGCTAGACGCACATGGGCACTTTGAGTTTACTTGCGACGCCTTTGATCGACGAATGCACCAGCGATTCATAGATCTCACGTGATAGGGTATTCCAACCCCATTCAGACCGCTTTTGTCGTGGTCTTCGCGGATGACATTTGATCTACTCCCCACGAGCGGAGCATGAGTATCACTTAAGGATTGTGTTACGCCATCGAGAGACCATCGCCTGTACAATTAAGCCGCAGTTTTAGCTTATCGAGGGAGATTTTCGACACGGGTGTCACACCGTAATGTCGTAATGACCTAGGTTGTCGAGGCAAAGGATGAGTCGAGAGACCGAATGTCAATCTTCGAGATACGTAGCTTCGATCACCGGGTATTACAGAGATTCGAACGGGTCAAGTTGTCCATTCAAGCAGGATTGCAGGATTTCGCCATCGTATGGACTCCATGGTCACGGCCTCGACCATGCAGAGAGAGATCAGATACTTTTCGGGAACACGGATACGTAAGTCAGGCGCGAGGGAGGATCACTCTTCTAGTTCTGTGGAAGAGTGTAAGACTCTCGCTTCACACGAGTTTCGTGACCTAGGCCAGTTTGGGGCATGTGAGACGGATCGCTTTCCTGCAGACAGGATCCTGTGATTCTCAGGGACGCAGCCCCAAGCAAACTCCATGTGACGGTGAGAGTATACAGCTCACCCTCCACACCCTAGTACGTCGAGAATTAGTTTCACTGGAAAAGATACACCTCAACAAGACAGTATCGCTGGGCAATGAGGTGAGTCAAAGTCGTGACGTGACGTAGTCACAAGCAAAGGAAGCTGCAGGACCTTGTGGTGGTGTAATCTATCGCTGTTGACTGGCCGCTCACGATGAGATGACGTTCTACCCAAGTCGCCAAGACTGAGACCTTAGCCTGGTTGTCATACTTCGACACCCGCATTGATTCGGGCTTAAGAGGCTAAGGCCTTTAGAGAGCGCCAAAGATGTGATGCTCTTCCAGGCGTAGAGGAGAGTTTCACCGATAGTCGGGATTATGAGTGAGAGATCTCGAGATTCCGCTTCATGGCTGACCACGGAGCGGGTGTCACAAAGATGGCATATTCGCGCTCGGTGGTGCACGTGATCATCGCGCCGAAGCCCAGTGTGGGTGCATTTACGGCCATTCACCACTCTCGGGTGAATGAGGGTCGAAGCCTGGTTTTTGAGACTACGCCCAATGAAGACTCTAGTTCATTCAGAAATGACGAGTAATCGCGGTCGGGCAGCAAGAAGGGGGCCGTTAACTCTAAGGTGAGAAGCCCAGTTAGCTGGTGAAGGAGACCCGCAGTATCCGAAAGGTCCCTGTGTGGGTGTAAGAGACCCGTGAGATATCCCTAAATTTCCAGGTGGGTGTAAGAGACCCAGTGGAGTTATCCACCAGGTGAACGAAAGAGGCTCAAGTGTAAGCCGGCGAGCTCTATGCCCGAGATGAAAACATGACATGGTTATCACGCCAGACTAGCTGAAACAGGGATGGGGAGCCGAGACTCGAGATTCGATACCCCTTCGGAAATCGTATTTGGTGTCATTTTCACGCAAGGCCAGAGGCCTGATGTCATTCATGACACGGGACTAAGTTGATACTCATCGATTGTCACTGACAGCACTGGGAAGGTCGCTACACACCAAGTAGTGGTCACAGAAAAGGTACGTCATGGGCGTGATTATATACATTACATAGAGTGACACGCCGGAGCATGTGTCCTAGGTCAAGGCGGCAGAGGAGTCGCTTGGTTCTTAGTGGAATTCACCTACAACAACAAGCATTAGGCGAGTATACAAATGGCACCACTAAGCATCAGACGAGGCCATGTAGACATCAAGCATGACTGGACCGAGGTGGAAGAGATTCATCACTCTTGGCCCCGACCGACAGACACCTCTAGGCTGAACATACGACAACGCTTTCTCACAGCCTCGCAGCCGCCAGGTTATTATGCATGTACGACGTCGACCCTTAGAGTTCGAGGTCGGATCAAGGCCTTCGCTGACAAGAGAGGAAACTTCATTCAGTTCCTAAGCGAGGAAGTTATCACGAGGTTCGTCGGGCCTTCGAGATACTCGAGGGTAGGCAATCATATAGACGGCTGGCGCATCGCCAAGCATGTCGTGTCCATGAGGTACTTCACGCCTCCACGTTCTAAGTATACTCCAGTGTCCACGACCTTCTGGCAGGACCAAAGCAGCATTTTGATAGCCGTGATCGTGTTTTGCGACGCAAGACCGTGAGGCTAGTGAGAGTGCTACTGAGGCAATTCAGGGAGTGGAAGAGTCAACGCGGAGCGAGGACACGATGGGCCACCTACCCCTTCACAGTGACGGCGTAATGCATTTCGTCACTGCTTAATAATTAAACGACGAAGTTTACATGGCCACGGCATACCCATGCTGCATATGCATGTCGCTGATATGATTGTCCAGAATTTCGACGAAATCTTTTATGAGGGAGAATGTGTTAACTCGAAATTCCAATTTATAAAAAGTACAAAATCGTAATTTCGGGACATGTAATCAGAATTTCTGCTAAAATCCAATTTTATTATCTAGATCTCGCATGACGAAACTGATTGCAACTGGCCGAATCGCTCACAACATAGCTAGCACCTAAAATTTCGCTGAATTCGCGACAAATGAGCCTGCACGCTTTTGAGCATCAGTCACACAGAAACGATTTTCTGGGCGACGAAAGTCATATATGACATCGTGACATCGTACCATAAGTGGTATGAGTAGAGAAATTACTGAAATTGACGCCAAATTAGTGTCATCGTCAAATTGGAAAAGAGTGGACAAATCAGATATTAAATCATGGCTTTACTAAAGACAAAATAGAATACGACCTCTTCTCCAAATAAATCAAAGAGCAAAACGTGGGAAAAGTGGGACTTACAAGAATCGAAAATTCAAGCTTTTGCAAAGAAGAGTGTCGTTTCTCTCTAAAAATACGGCGATCCGACCGTCTCGCAGCCGGGACAAGGCGAGAATCGCTTCTTCGCGAGCAGGCTTCGCGCGGGTACTTGTGATTTGGTGGAGTTTCTTCAAACTCCTTGAGGTGTGGGCTTATCTCTACTGCTTTTATTCCCTTTAAATATTATGCAAATGTTTGAGTTGCACGAGGCCGTGAGAGGTTATTGATCTGGCCTCAAACTCGGGACCGACCGATATGAATTTCAGTACTCCATTGGAGAAGCCGGATCGCCACTTTATTGATCGGGTTGTCAACTGGGTGATTTTGTTAAATCATGCATTGGTTTGGAAAAGGCCGAATAATGAGGATGCTGGGTTCACAAAGTGAACCGATGACTTGTCGAAAGTGTTGGAACCTTTTAAAACTTAGTGTTTTATTGTTCCTAGGAATAGTGAGACACGAAAATATATTTTGTGAAAATATGTTTGGTCGAGTGATTTAAATTAAATTGCTCGTGTTTGATCATTAACAAGCTAGCTAATTTTGGATGTTTGAAATGATAATTACATGACATGATTGGTGGTGGATCGATATTATGAATATACGCTACATATTTACATGATTGGGGATCAGACGAAATGGCATACATGCATTCCATATGCAACGAAACATCCCAACACCATGTGGAGTTAGTGCATGAGATGAGTTCAGGAGAAAATGGTTCTGGAGGGTAGTCTAAAATATTAATTATCGAGGGTAGTCCAAATGAAAATATCAACCGTCTGAGCTACCAATTGATATTCATCTAGAGGGTAGTCCACAAACAAATAATATATCAATCATCTGAGTGGCCCAATTGATATATATACATCTGAGGGTTGTCCACTAATAAATCAATACTTACGAGGCTTAGGCGAGGTGGAGAGAGTCTGAGGACTCGGATCTGAGTTGGTCATGTAGACATTCGCAGACTGCTACTCGCTGAATGTTTAATCAAACATTGCACCGCACTTAGCGCTAGCAGCTCACTTTAGTACATTCTCCACCGAGCATTACCATCCCGCCGTGACCCTTTTACAGTACATGGAGCGTATGAGACAAAACGTCCTAAAGGTCGAGCTCTAGAAGAAAGCCTGAATGTGGTTTTTGTGGTTTTACATGTATTAGAACTTTAAGTTTATGATATGCATGGTTTAAGAGTGAAAATATTGTAACTCAAAATTCATAGATAGTCGATTCATACGGCATTTATTACCTGGTAATCGTTTGCGCCTACGTCGACGATATATATACGGGATTATATCGACCGTTCGTAGACTGTATATGCAGTGTATCGATTTGGTAGAGCCTCCGCATTAAAAGGAGACTCACGATTTTCTAAGTGGTCGCAACTAAATCCATTTGTATTCGCGGCCGACGCAGTAGTCAACTGGACCCCCGAGATTCGTGGCGCCACAGAACCGAAACGGGCTATCGCGATTATGGCCGAGTCACGATACAACGTTCAGATCATGACACGCAGGGCACCCCGTGCCACGACACCGCCAAGCTGCGCGTACAGGCTGGCGACAGGAGGGGCACCTGGCTTCACTGGCATTTCATACGCCTCGGGCGAGACACTACAGTTCGAGCGCAAGGACAAAGCGCGCGGGAGGGCTCAAGTTGTCGGAGACTGGGTCGCTGACATGCCAAAATGGGTGTATCGTGACGCAAGAGCGGCTTGGCCGCTGGCTGCGTCGCAATACGCGCGACATCCGTCGGGAAGAGCCGCACACGGCAAAGATACGGCTATACGGCCGGCGCTCATGGCACAACCGCCTGGCGCCGCGACACGGCACAATCGCGCGCCCACCACCACACGCCGCAGCGGGCGGTCGGGGGCGCAGCGGCGCCGCGAACTGGTGCACCATGCGCAACCCGGGTTCGCTGCGCACTGCACCCGACCCGCTTTACTCGCACTATTTCGGGCCACCGTTGGGGACCACTGTTCATGAACATTGTTCACAAGAATTTTTCAAAAATAAATAAATAAATAAATAAAATCATATAAAATCAAATTAATTAATCAAATCAAATAAAATCTTTAAAATGAAATTTTTGTTGTTGGATTTTGATTTGATATATTGAATTATTGTCTTGCATTTCCTAAGTGAATGCATGGATATCAGGTATGAAATATTTGTTGTATATGAATAGTGTCTCTGTGGCGCCTAGAGATACTCGCATTAATTTAACTTGCCATTTGACATGTGTAGATGGCTGGCCGAGGGCGCAGGACGAGTCTTCCACGGCAGATTGTCGCACCATCTACACCAACAGCTCACGAGGCCGCAGGGATTGGTAGCTCATCGCATCGCACGTGCATGCAATAGTGAGCAAGGGCGTGTCAAACAACCTCCATTGTTTAGAAGCACATCGTCCTCCAATGTTGGGGAGGAGGAGGACTCTAGGGTCAGACGATCATGCACTACTGCAGGAGAGGTATGTTATGCAGGCATCTGTGATATGGGTGTTGGTACTAAGAGGAAGGAAGATTCATTTCTCCAACCCGAAAGCAAAGAGAAGACTTCAAGCCGTGGGCATATCCAAGAAAGGGCCGAGGTCAATGCATTCAAGCGCTGTGGATGACATTAGTCGCAGTAGATTTATGTGTTATTTCGCTGGCAACCGACTTTCGACTGATCGCTTCACTATGTGAATCCCAAAATTACGGGACACCTCGATCCCAATCACTGAGACGAAGCTGTGGTCACAATGGGATGGGCAGACGGGGTGTGCTACCATCGCTAACAACTCCGACATATGAGGAGGGATCGTCTCAGAGACAAGATCCCAAGGTTTTGGGACAACAGTAATCCCGTCGGGCCAGAGGACAAAGAGAGGACATGCCTTGTTCCTCTACCCTCTAAGATGTGGGTCGTGGGAACCAAAGATCGGGGCCTGGGGAAGCCGCACCACATCTAGTACTGCAGACGGTCACATGTGCCGTGGCCAGAGCGCAGCCGAGGTCAACACGTGACTGGGCAGCCGAGAGTTCAGGTCGACGGGCGCATGACGGTTACCATTGCCGCCACCGCATATGAGGCGAGATTGTCCTGTGAGGAGGCCTCATGCGCGCAGGCCGAGCAGATCGCCAGACGTAAAAGGCAATGCTTATACCGCATTTGTTTTCTAATGCATCATGTCTATTAATGATTCAGGATAGGTTCGGGCTAGAGGTCGAGGCCTTTAGAGAAGCCATGTGGGATGTTCTTCCCCAGACGCGTGAGAGTTGATACGACAGGGCTCAGATTGTGAGTTGAGACCCCGCAGAGATTCTACTCATGGTGGACCCGATCAAAGTGCCACAAGATGGCATCACGCGCTCTCATGTGCAAATCTTTTGAATATCAAGGCCGAAGTCCGTGTGTGCACGGTATGACATTCACCACCTTGAAGCTGAGCGCGGTCGAAGTTTGTCTTCGGGGACTACATCCAATGAAGACTCATAGTCTCAATCAAGAAATGAAGAGTAATTAAAGTGTGTCATAAAGCAAGAAGGGGTCGTTAATCCCCAGGTGAGAAGCTCGAGTTAGGTGAAAAAGAGACCACAGAGGTATCCGAAAGGTCCTATGTGGGTAAGAGACCCGGGAGATATCCTACCCCATGGGTGTAAGAGACCCGAGGAGCTATCCCGAACTTCTGTGTGGGTGTAAGAGACCAGGGGAGATGTCCCAAGTTTCTGTGTGGGTGTAAGAGACCCGGGAAGCTATTCCAAATTTCTGTGTGGGTGTAAGAGACTTGTGGAGTTATCTGAAATTTCTGTGTGGTAAGAGATCCAGGGAGATGGTCCTAAATTTCGTGTGAATGTGTAAGAGGCTCACTGTAGGCCTAAGTTATGGTCGTCGTGAGAGAGAACACACATCAAGTTATCACGTGACTTAGAGTTTGAAGCATGGGCAGTCGAGAGTGACTCAGATCGGATACCCTTTGGAAATTCAGAATGGTGTAAGAGCCTGCCAGGCGGTCTCGTGATATGGATGTCATTCATGACACGACCAGTCACGCCCATCGGATTTGCCGCGATTGGCGACCTTGGGAAGGCGTCGCCGCTTGCACACCAAGCAGGGGTTGTGTAGGGTTACATATGCGTTGGGCATCGCGTTCTTCGCACCATCGAGGTGGCCGAGCGGTGCTGAGCACGTCACGATGGATTTTGCGGACCCACTTGGCCACGCGTAAAACCGCAAGGACATGATGCAGATGGTGATAAGGATCTGGCCACCTAAGCCCAAGACATTTTCTAGCCGTAAGGATGACCTTCACATCAAGAGATTCCGCCACAGATATCTCGAGAGACTGGGTCCCATTGGCAAGGGAGTGCCAAGATCCATAGTGCCCGATAGGACCCGAGGTACTCCGCGCACTCGGGAAGACACTTCCAAAAAGGCTATAGGCACACCAACACCATAAGGCCAAATTCTTCCACCCACGCACATGGTCCAATGAGAGGACTATATATGTTAGAGGACATGTCATGAAAGCATGCGTCTCTGGATCATATGGTAGTTGGGAAGAAAGAATTGTTCTTAGCGGAATTCGCCACAACACGCTTATTAAAGTAGCATACAGATGGCACCATATGAGGCATTATATGGGAGGCCATGCAGATCACCGTTATGTTAGACCGAGGGTGGGAGAGGAGGTCCGTCATCGGGGTCTTGATTCGATAGAGACACTCCGATAAGGTGAGCTGATATTTGACAAACAGTTTTCTCACGCCGTAGCCTGGGTGAGGAAGAGCTATGCAGATGTACGATGTCAATTCTTACCAGCTTCGAGGTCAGGATCACGCCTTCGGGAGGTGATGTCTAAGAAAGGAGGATCGTGCTCCTAAGAAGTGGGGGAAGCATCGCCGAGGTTTATCGGGCCTTCGAGATACTCGAGGTTAATCGTAAATGCACGGCTATTTTATTGCCCAACATGTCGTGTCCATCGGCGCATTTCACGCCCCCCGATGCTCCTAAAGTATACCCAGATCCAACCCATGTGAAGGGATCAGAGAGATCAGGTCGATGACCGATGGACCTTCGAGGAGGACCAAGTAGCATTATGGATACCGGGATGTGCTCTGCAACGCAAGACCGTGAGGTACAGCGAGGTGCTACAAAGACCGTGGGAGTGATGAGTCAATGTGGGGAGCGAGAGGACACGACAGCGCCACCTATCCCTTCGTTTAGGGATGAAGGAAATGCGGGTTTATCGCTTAATATTTAAATGTCTAGTTTATATGCATGGTATAGTGCACGCCGCATATGCATGTGAGTCACAGATCGCCCGTATTCTCGGACGTAAATTCCTTTTAAGGAGGGAGAACAAGACCCAGAGAACATTCTAATTTTCCTCGAAAAATGGCAAAACAAAGAATTTAGGTCAAAATCGAATTTTTCTAGATCCCTGATGATGAAACAGATTTCACTGCTAGAATCGCCTCGCGAAATATAGCTACTATCGCCAAATTTCCTCGTCGACCCGAGACGTAATTTGCATCGCTTTTGAGGCACCGCATCGTGTCGTAAAAATGACATGCGTGATGTGACAAAGTCACCATAACATGTACTCAGCGAATAATACGCCATGGTGATTAGAGAGATGATTGAAACGGACAAATGAGATAAGCAAGTTAAGTGCCAAAAATCCAAGACTCGAGGGACACGGATGGTATTAAAAGAATGTTTAATGAATACAAAAATGCACAAGATCATCTTCTCAATTCAAACACCAAACTGTATATCGGAGGTTGGTGCGCGGGCTGGAATTTTCTTATTTTGCAGGCAGGCTGAAACACCTCTCTCAGATTCCTGGCCGACGGACCGCTTCTGGCTTCTCGACGAGCAAGAAGTAAAGGTTTCACGCAGCAGGGCTAATGCGGTGGGCATCGATTGGTGGAGTTCCGATAACTCCAAGAGGTAGGATCTTTTCCTACTTGTGTTAATCTTTGTCTAAGAGCCATGTAAATGGTTAGAATGCTTCGAGGCTTGTTTTAGCCGTAAATCTCTGGCCCTTCAAAAGCTTTGAACCATGAGAAAATTTATTTGTGTGGCCGTGAACAATAACCCGAGGGTTTCACCGCTTCACGTGAATAGTAACGCAATTATTTTTGTGTGAATTTGTTTACACTAGCCCATGCGAGCTAATTTTGGTGTTATTGATGTGAATTTAATAACATGTTTTATGTGATTTAATTATGTTAATATATATGCATGTGAATATATTAGCATGAATGTGTTGGAATTGGCATCATGCATTCCATATGCACTCAAGCACCCTAGAATATTAGAAGTGAGTGCATGACATGAAATGAACAAAAACAAAAAGGTTTGTGAAAGGAATTTCAATGATGATTTTCCTCTGAGAATCTGCGGTCAGAGATGGTCCAACAATTACATGCCAAGGAGCCCATGAATCGGGCTTCGAAGGTTCTTCTCAACACATTCGCTTGCAGGGTAGTCCAATACTTTTAGCTTATCTGCAGAGGAGTTTTCGAGAACAAAAAGCTGTTTTGAAAATCGATATTTTTACTCGCATTCTACTAGGTATATGTGAGGAGCTCTGAGGACTCCTGACACGGATCGGGCCGCGTAGACATTTGAGAATTCATGAAATTGCTGGAATGTGATTGACCGCCATGCATGTGCACTTAGCGGAGTAACCCATGTAGGAAATTATCACTATCAAGCTGGCTTTCAATTTATCGAGGATCACTATTTAAGGTACAGTAGAGCTGATTAGAAGGCGGCACTCACTAGAGGCCGTGTTTAGGAAGAAACAGATTACAATCCCGGTATTGATTTTGTATAACATATTGGGACCAGAATTTTAATATACGCTTAATTAAGAAAGAATGTAAAAACTTCAATCCATGTGAATATACTGGTCAGGATATATTTTGACGAGTATTGACGTAGTGGGCCCAAGTAGCCATTTTTACCATTTTTATTCATATGTGGACCCTGGTGGGTGGTCATTGTAAACTGGCTGGGGACAAATATAAATTTGGTAGAGCTCCTCATACAAAAGGAGCACTCTACCCGATTTTCATGAGCGTAAGGGGCCCAAGTCACCCGACATCCACGACATTCTACGGGCCTGACTCGGTTGTCAACTATCTCCTGGCTTTCACACATCTCTATACCGTACACTACACCTGCACCACTGACACTCATGTCCACGCACAAAAGTCCATACATTCATTAAATGTTAATATACTACGTATCATACTAACATTTATCACATTCATGTCAACACATCAAACAAGCATACATCAACATCATTCCGACTACTACTTAGACAAGTAATATCATACTCAAATCCCTAAAGAGCATCATGGCGCATAATGTGACGCGCCTTCAACCCCAAGACCCGATGGGGTGTCGTTTAGGGTATCACTTTCGTGATCGGACTCTTTATTCTAATCTTCTCAAAGTCGAAACCCATAAATTGCAAGCTACGCCCAATTCTCGCTACACAATTTCGTAATAAAAACATATACATATAATTATACATACCACTATAAAGGGTATCTACATGCTCTATACACATATACTAGAGTCCCTTTACTGGGTATCTATTACACCAATTATTACAAACTATATTACAAAACTCCAGATTCGAATAAGGCACGAGCACCTATCTCTGAGACGCTCGCCGCTGATGGGATGTCCCGTCCTCTATCTTTGTCTTCTCGCTTTCCCGTACTCTGCTACCTGATTAGGGACCTGCATAAGCTTTACGCTAGTGGGAAACATATACATGGATTCCACCAATAACATTGATCGCCGCAGTTTAATCGAATACATTCTTATACTCATACAGATTATATACTTATGGCTTCTAACACTCATCATCTTATCTAGGGTCTTTCATGTGGTTCAAAACATGTGCATATGTCATATCATTCCTTATCTATCACATATATTTTGCCTATTTCTTGTCATTTGCTTATATCGTACTTGATCTATTTCATAATATTTCTCAGATCATATTCTTCGCAAGTTTCCTATACTTCACAAGCCATTTCCTTTCACAAGCTCGCATATCACATGCATCATACACTTTCATATCTCGTATACTTTCTCATATATAACCTATCTTATAATCATTATGTACTTTTTATCTACATTCTTATACTTTTCATATATATGGTACTTTGCATAATACTTTCATCCGGTTTTTTACCTGCTTCTAGCTTTTTTCATCTTTCGCCTATGACTTATTACATTCTATGTACTATTACATATAACATTTCTATCTCCGCACCTATATCATGTCTCTCATGTAGAGGCTACACGCCCATGCTATGCTATCTATTTCTTACATATTGTTTTATCATATTTTCTTATACAATCTTATATCACATTGTACTTCCTCATATTTTCATCTTATACTTTCATATACTATACTTTCCTATGATTTTCATATACTCGTGCTTTCATACTGCATTTTCATATTATTCACGTCAGATACATTTCGTGTCATTGACACTTTATTCCTTGTACTTGTATACTTCATCATATGCTTTTCTTTTATATATCAGACTTGCTTCATATACTTTCATGTATTGTACTTTGTACTTTCCATATACTCGTCATATACAATTCTTATTCTTTTCATATACTTTCACGTATTTTATATTTCTTTCTATATATCGCATATTTCATACTTGGCCATTCAGACTTTACTTGTTCTTTGTAATCGATATTATCATCGTGATACAGAAATACATGTTTCATATCACGCCATATTCTATACATTTCATTTGCATATACTTGTCATTTTCTTATTTATGTCTCTGCAAATACTTTAGAAGCTGATACGAGAAATAATCAGATAAAACTGGAGGTACTATCATCAGACGAGATGTGTTGATCTCTATCCGTATATACCGGGAAGGTATCATCACCGCACGGCATAGCCGACCTATGCCACGTACTACGCGACCCAAACGGCCGTATAATGATCCAAACGGATCTATGTCATCGACTCCAACGGTACCTCGATATCTCTGTGAACCAGATATCGCAAAGAATCGGTGGTCCCTATAGGCATGCCTATCTATCCTCTACTGTGTTCTAAGGCATAATCCACGCTGTATTTTATGTTCGCACATATCTCATATTCCTCGAACAAGTTGTTATCCCAGAATCATATGAGCATTACCATGATTACTTTAACTTCGAATTGCTCTCATTCAGAGCTTCATATCACTATTCCTACATTTCTTTCTTTACAATACACGTATATCAATTTCATATATGTCTATTCTACACGCATTTTCGCTCATGTTTTAGCTATTCATATTCCATCTATTCACTCTTGTATTCATATCATGTTCTATCATATATTCATCTCATATATTAGCATATAACCTTTGCATATAACCCATCTGGATCATATCTCCGTCATTCACTATAAATATCTATATCTTGTTAACTTATATCTTCATGTAAATTATATCGTACTATCGATCTTCTTTGCATTTTTCATATATCTTTTAACTTCAATTTACTGTATTTAGAATTCTTTACCATACATGTAACTATTTTCCCTACTACTAGCATTTCTAAAGATGTGTTGTCTAATCGTATACTTCCTAATCTCATGTATTTCTATCATATATTCATTTCATATATTCCTATATTCATATCATTCATCTATTTATATCATCGCATATATTCATATATATTCTTATTCTTTATCTAATTTATATCATTCATACTCCGGACTGAATTTTAACTAGCCCCAAAATTCTTATTCATCCCAAAATCTCTATTCAAATCACACCAACACTCCAACCCCGCCAAAAACAACCTATGTCATTATGACTTTTTATTCCAAATAGGAAAATTCCATACCCTCGTGGAGTTTGACTAAACTCCAAGATTTTGGCATTCCACGCGCAGCTCTCGCGATGCGTGGATCAACTTTGCCTCTCGCCTCCGACCACCCCGACCGGGCCAAAGCCGTAGATTCTCGAGAAAATACTAAAAATTAGGATTTTCCAATATTTAATTAAAAATCTCAAAGAAATCCCTTGTTTTTGGTACTCACGCAGCGCCCTCGCCGAGTAGAGCACTTTTCGTCTTTCGTCGACGAAATCCGACTTCATCCGATTTCCATATATCAAGAGAATAAAAATAAATAAAATAAACATCTCAATGCTGTTCCTCTTCGAGACAAACATTAAACGTTTATTTATTTATTTATTATTATTATTTTTTAAGTGGGGACCCACATGTCCACTTTCCTTCTCTTTCACTTGATCCGCTTTAGTCCGAAACAAATCATTTTGTCCCTGTTTCAATTTCGTTTATCATAATTGAATATTCTTTACATATTTACTATTTTTCGAGATTTTTCTCAAATCCTGTTTTCAGGTTTCACTCTACACCCGTCGCCTAGAAATTCATAAAATATTCACTCTCTCGTAATTTGAACGAAATTCTGACAAATGCACCAGATTTTACAGACGAATTTAACTATGACAAATTCGTTTCACATCCGAGATCTAGAGAATTTTCTAGGCTTTTCCAAAATAGCAAAATTATCGTTTTGCCCTTTTCATAAAAATGTCATTTTTTTTTTCTAACGAATACAATTTTAACTTATTTTATACCCTAAACATATTATAAAATTGTTAGGGTATATTTTGGGGTGTTACACATAATGCCAAATAAACCAGCCTACAACATGTCATGCAATAGCCATGTCCACACGAAAACACATCACAAACCCAATATGTTAGAGCACATATATTGACATCCAAGCATGACACCTATTAACCAAGAAATGTCATTTCAATCAATCACACAAACACATGCTAACATTTCATCAAGTCACTACCTAGGCAAGTAATGACACACCTCATTTCCTAGGCGACCATGGCATATCATGCACTTAAGATAGCCTACAACCCGCTATAATGGCTTACTTCAAGACATAACCTCCTCACATCCACAAAAAAAAAAATTAGCACACTTATCAGAATCAATTTTTCAACAAGGATATGAGAACCACCTGCCATTGAAAATACACACATGGCTCGCATTCTAGACTCCAAGATCTTTCCATAGAGTCCAAGAACACCCCAAACGAAGCTCGGACGAGAAATTTATGGCCGTCCGAAGTTGGAGGCCTCGTATGAACAATGACTGACGCACGGAACTAGCAGGGGCCTACTATTTTTCGTCATTTTTGGATGTAATATGAGCTCAAATTGTATTAAACTATATACTACGATTCTATACTCAAAGGGCTTATAGAATCCAAGAACACCTAAATGGAGTTCGACGAGAAAGTTATGTCATCCGGTTGGAGGCCTTAGACAAATAAGGTACCGGGTAGCCGTTGAAACCACGAAATCGCTCCCGAGGCCCTTTAAAGCTCCCGTATTACGCTATTTTTCCTACTCAAACTCATCCCGCATCGTCCCTTTCACCCTAAGAACAAACCCGCCCACCCGAGTCCACAAGTCAGCTTACAAACATGGTACAAAACCCGCCCCAAACAAAGCCCAAAATCAACTTAACAAAAAGACACCTAAATCAAGAAAATATCGATTTTGTGTTCGAGAACACAATCCAAACAAATCTCAGTGGCCCAAACTACAAGACCAAAACAAGATTGGGATGAGAAATAAACCCGAGTAGGAAGGTTCCCTACCTCTTAGAGCGAAGACGAAACTTTTTGGAGTCCCGAAGACCCGAGACCCACGGCCTTCCCTGTAAGACCCGAGAAATTCCAATATCTGGAAAATGGGCAAAATCGTAATTTTGGTTACGAAATTGTAATTTCGGTTAGAAAATCCGAAATTTATTCTCTAGATCTCGGATGACGGCGGATTTCACCGTTGAATCGTCTCGAAAAATCTAGTTAGCACGTAAAATTTTGTAATATTCCGAGACAGTCGGAGTTGGCATGTTTTTCGAGGCATCGCTGCCGTGCCGTGAAACGATTTTCTACGGATTTAAAGTCACATATAACAAGTACTCATGTACCATATGGTATGAGTAGATAAATGATGAAAAATGGACGATCGAGACAGTCAATTTCAAAACTCGAAAATGAAGGATAACAATTGTCATTTTGAGAATTTATTAATGTAGAATAAGACAAACACGAATAGTGTTTGTCTTCTTCAAAGGCAAAAGGAAAAACGTGGAAAGAAAAACCGTAGAGTCACAGTTGAGCTGCGTTTGGAGAGGATTTTAGAGAGAAAGAGAGAATTTCTCTCTAAAAATACGGCGATCCGACCGCCGGCGCTCGGGACAAGAGGAGAACCGCTCTACGTGGAGAGGGCCGCGTGGGTACTAAATTTAGGAGTTTTCCTCAAACTCCGGTATAGGGTGTTTCTCCCTACGGTTTTACACTTTATTTAAGTGTTTTACAATGCTTCGTTTGCTTCGAGGCTCAACGTCATGATCGGTCCAAAGCTGGGACCACTGATTTGATTTATTGAACTCTTAACGTGAGCGCTCTACAACCGTGAGGGACTGTTTGGGTCTTTAATAGCATAAATTATGCTTTAAATCATAGATTAATTTGGATGATGCCGGAAATGGCCGTGAAATACGGGTTCACAAAGTGAACCGATGAATTGTTGAGAGTTGGAACCGTAAACCCTAGGGTTTTACTGTTCTGTGGTATGAGTATAACAAATATATTGCGGTGAAATGTGTGTGATCGAAAGTGATTCAAATTGAATTGCTCGTTTGATCATTAGCCTGCCGGTAGTTTCACTTTTACGCATTTAAATGTATAATTACATAACACGGTTGCGCGATTGAATTATGCGAGTATATTCATGTTTATATATTTGCATGTGATTAGACTCGTATTGGAATTTAAGACATGTATTCATATGCACTCTGGAACATCTCAGACTATGAGTTAGTGCATGAGATGAGTTCGAGAAAATGTTCGAGGGTGGTCTAAAATGTTAATTACTTGAGGGTAGTCCAACAAAATAATATATCAATCATTGAGCGGCCCAATTGATATTCATCTGAGGGTAGTCCACAAACAAATAATATATCAATCGCCGGAGCGCCCAATCAGGAATATATACTACCTAGGTCAGCCCATAAACTAACAAAACAATAATTCTCATACGAGGCTTAGCGAGTGTGAGAGAGTCGGCGAGACTCTAACTGAAAGTCGGGCGTCATGTAGACATTCAAGTAGAATCATGCATTTGCTTCGAATATGTTTATTTCGATCATTACACCGCACTTAGTGGAGAGTAGCCCACTAGTATTTATTCCACTAATGAGCATTAGCTCACCATGTCGAGGGATATTATTTTACAGGTACAGGGAGCATGCGAGGGGACGGCTCGTCCTAGGGATGGAGGATTGGAAGAAAGCCGGGTTGTGGCTTTGATGTATACATGTATTAGAACTTTTTAAGTTTAATGTATGTATTGTATAAGAGTAAAATATTTGAACTCTTAACTATTGGATATAGTTGGTATGTTTTATGGATATTGTAGTATGGGCCCAAGAGGCCGTTTTTATCCATATTTGTATCATTGTGATTATACCGACCGCTCGGGACAGTTTCATGCGGTGTGTTATGTTTGCAGAGCCCCCGTACAAAGCGAGACCCGTCGATTTTCGGAATGCCTGCAGGTTAATCTCGACATCCACGAGTATTCCGCGGCTGACAATATCAACTTGACTCCGAATGGGGTGTCACAACTAGATCGTAGCCTAGGTATTACGAATACCTAGGGAGCTCTGGGTTTGGGTATCCATCACCACTAGGTGGTCTACGTGGAGTATAGGTATATGGAAACCTATAGATTTGAGGATTTGGGGCTTAGGCCTTAGTTGAGTGAGAGCATCACCACTAGGTGTGGTTCGATGTTCGGGTTTAGGTATGAGATTACCTAGAAAATCACTGACAAAACTAGGACACTGGCATGCATGTGCTGGGATGTGTTTTGTGTGACGGTGAATTATTGTATGATGGTGTGTGTATGCCATGTTTTATGTGTGCTAGGAATATTTGTGTGCTTATGATTAGCACATAGGTGCATAAATTTGTTTAGAGTTTTACGTTGCAATAACCGGGGAAATGAAATAAATTGAAATCAATTTATTTAGTTTATTGGATGACAAAATAGAAATTTAATAAAATTTTAAGGTGTTAGGACATTTTGGAAGTTTACAGTGGGTAAACTTGAACAAAGGAAAGTAAAAGAAATAAATTTCATAAATTTATTCTGGTGAATGAAAGGTGGAGAAATTTTTTTTAGTGTGAAACTGGAAAAAGAAAATAAATTTTATAAATTTATTGGATGAGAATTGAACAAAATAATTTTCTAGGATTTTACAAGGTGTAAAATTGAAGAAAATAAATTTTTAGAAATTTATTTGAGTGTTTAAGAAAATGAAAAAAAAAATGATTTTTAGTGATTTTCCAGCTGCCGGAAATAAATGAAAAAAAAAATAATTTAAAATTATATATTTATAATGAAAAAATTGAGCATATGTATTTTTTGGTATTTCCAAAGTATCGGAACAAATAATAAATATTGAAAAAATTAATTTTGGTGTAGAATCTGACACACGCTCAATTATATTGTGAAAAAAAAATAATAATTTTATTGTAAAGAGTATGATTTAGACAGGATCGCAAGGAGATGCAAAGTAGCATGGGTTGTATTGCAATAAGGCCAATTTGTATTGCAAGATAGTGGTTTTAGAAGGCTAGTTAAGGGTTTTTGTATTGCAGCAGGTTGGTTTATATTGCAATAGGAAGGCTGGAAGGCTGGATTGTATTGCAGGAATAGGCTAGGTTGAGTTGCAATACAAAATTGTATTGCAACAAGTATTGTATTGTGGGGCCGGCCGAAGAGTCAGATAAAATACAAGCACAGGCTGCAACAGCCGCAAGGTTAGTGAGGAACCTCGTGACGCAATACAAACAATTGTATTGTGGACAGTTCGAGGAGGAAGGTCGGGCCGTGTTGTAATACAACACACCAGCCAGACATGGCCAACAAATGGCTACAAGACCGCGGCCCGCGATACGGCAGGTCGGGGCGCAAGAAGCACGCCTCTCACGACATCCGCCGCTAGGGCCACGACACGACCGGGCAAGTGGCTCGAGCATGTGAGCGCAGCACCGACGCCACAGGGGCGCAAGGCGCTGAGCCGCCGCGACACCTACGCTCTCAGACCCGCGACACTACTACCGGGCACCCACGACACCTACGCCCTAAGGCCACGACATCGCCACGCCGCACGCATGGGCGCGCCGGCGCGCCGCAGCGTCATATGCAGTTGGTCGGTTCAAATTGGTCGTGTGCACACAAAGCAGTACTTGTTCGGCTTTTTGAACTCAGAATGATTTCAGTTTACAAAAATTTTTTTGAAATAAAATAAAATAAAGGGAAATAGAATTTTTGAAAAAAAAAAAGTAAAAATTTTTAAAATTTTCTTTGTGTATAATTTAATATATAAGATAATTATATTGCATTTATTATAAATGCATTGACGGGGTATGTAAATTTTTTATTATTTATTTATTATTTGGTAGATGAATAGCACTTTGGGTCGCTTGAGCCTTAGAGATAATCGATTGTTGTATTTAACTACCATGTTAATTGTGTAGATGGTTAGTAGAGGACGAGACGCGAGGACGCCCACGGCACCGGTCGCACCAATCGACATATGACCACCGCCAGATATGATCAAGAAAGCTCGAGGTCGAGGGTGAATGGCACAACGTTATCGCGACAAAGCAAGATAGCAGTAGTCAGGAGGTCCTAAGAACCCGTGAGATTAGAGCGCACCACCCTCCGACATTCATGTGGGGAGGAGGAGACCCGATGGTGGCGCATCATCGTTTGGCGCAGAGTCGAGAACGCACGGAGGCTACTGAGATCACCTCCGACACGATCAGATCGTTAGCCGTATTCCAAATGCAGGGCGAGGTCTCTATGCGGAGATGGTTAGACTTCTAGAGACTTAGAGGCTGGTGACATGGGCATAGTCAGAGTCGTTTCCATGTAAGTATTTTCCAGACTACGAGGCATGCTAAGGCCCGGGGAGTTCCCAGAAATGGCTGTGGTGATGACTCAGGATGGACTATGTGGCTAGATTCACGCAGTTAGCCCGATTGATGATTACGTACACCGACCGGCCATGGCGCGGAGGGCAGATTCGAGGAATGGATCGAAGTTTTCCGGTCCGAGCCAGGATTGTAGGTCTTCGCTCCGGATATGGATTCCATGGTCGAGCCAAACACCATAGAGAGAGAGATAGAGGATGCTCCTGAGCACTCGATGCGAGTGTCAGTAGCAAAGAGGAAGGACAACGGGCCTTCTTCCAGCCAGAAGAGGCAGAGCCTCTAGTTCGCGAGATCTCAGAGTCACGGCCATCCTCGGGCCAGGGATGAGAGAGTTTCCGGTCAGCAGACAGATGAGTTGCCGCCAAGCTTTCTGCGATGCGATGGTGTGCTACCATTGTCGCAGCCGACACATGAGACTCGATTGCCCCTGCAGACGTGGATCCTGTGGTTTTGGGACATCACAAATTCCAGTCGCAGGCAGGACAGAGAGGATACAAAGACATTCCTCCACACAGCAGAGGCTGGGCCTCGGGCCAGAGCCACACCCGGCACCGCTATTTCACAAAGTGTGCCCGAGAGGCCGCAGGCTGGCAGAGGCGCAGGACGAGGTCCACAGTGTGACATCAGGTCCAGGGCGTGGTCTACGCCGTCACACCAGCTCAGTCACAGATCAGCCAAATATCCGTGGCACGTTTTGGCTATCCTCACTTCTGCGGCTTAGAGGTTATTTGATTCCTGGTAAGCCAGACTTTCCACCGCACTGGCCAGATCGAAATGGGCTTTCAGAGGTCGAGACCTTAGATGGTGCCTTTATATCGCGAGCCTCCTCGTGTGGATTAGTAAGAGAATGGTGTGGATGATATGTCAAGGTCAGGAAATGAGATCCGGGGACTCTACCACACAAAGGACCCGAGGGATCATGGACAAGTCGTATTCGATGTCATCCGGGATGGATCGCTGACGCTGCCAGGTCATACGACTGGTTTGAGCAGCTACCGCATACACGCAGATAAGATCGTGTGGTATTTCAGGGGGACAAGCATGATATTTTGCCCCAGACAGTATATGAGTCTAGGTGTCAGGGACAGTTAGCGGGTTGGCTAGCAAGCCTTACCCTAGAGGACGAGGAGACAGGACTTAGATCTACCTCGAGTGGTTTGCGAGTATGTGGATGTTTTTCCAGATGAGCTACCTGGACTACCTCCACAGAGGGATGTAGACTTCGGTATTGAGTTACACCCTGGTACTTCACCCATCTCTATGACTCCGCATAGGATGGCACCGGTTGAGTTGCAGGAACTCAGAGTCCAAGCTAGTGGAGCTACTGGACAAGGGGTTCATTAGACCGAGCACTTCACCATAGGGCGCTCCTGCCTGCTTTGGCGAAGAAGAAGGACAAAACCCTTCCTACTGCATCGACCATGCATACCGAACAGGTTACGATCAAGAATCTGTGACTCCATTAATGAGATTGACGATTTATTTGATCACGAGGGAGCGAGTCTACTCCAAGATAGACCTTCAGACCGGGTTACCATCACCGAGGGTTCTGGTGGATATAGATATCCCTAAGACAGCCAGGACGCCAAGCATGGGCACTTGGCTATGGTGATGCCCTTCACGACAAATGTGCCAGCGATTCATGGATCTCATGCATAGAATATTCCAACCTTATCTAGATCGCTTGTCGTAGTCTTCGTGGGATGACATCTTGATCTACTCCCGCAAATGTGAGTGGGAGCATGAGTATCACTTCGAGGATCGTGGTTACGCTGCCGAGAGACCATCACCAGACGCCAAGTTCGGGCAGAAGTAGTTCAAGCATCGAGGTAAGGATATTTTAGACACGTGGTGTCGCATCGGGAGGTGCGTCATCGACCCGGCAGAAGGTCGAGGCGTGATGGGTCAGAGAGGCCGGAAGTCACCAGATACGTAGTTTCGGATCGGGCTGGGTATTACTGCGAGATCTATCGAGGATTTCTCCTGGCGATAGCAAATGTCATACTCAGTTGATCCTAAGGAGGTCAAGTTTATGGGATGACCGATAGGAGAGGCATTCTAGGAGTTGAAGAGGACTTACTTCAATTCTATCTGATAGTCCCTGGACAGACAAATACGTGTATCATGGGATGTTCGAGGGCCTGATCGGGATGTGCTTGATGCAAACCCGTGAGGGTGAGGCTACGGCTCACCATCAAGAATCACGAGCGCACTACCCCACACACGACATGGAGTTGGTGGCCGTGGTCTTCGCCTTGAAGATTCGCGCCACTACTTTATACGGCGAGTTCGAGGTGTACTCGCACCATAAAAGTCCTAAGTATATTTTCACGCAGCTGACCTCAATATGAGGCAACGATGGAGTAGATGGATGGAGTTCCTGAGGATTATGACTTCACTTTGCATTACCATCTGGTAAAGGCCCGGAATGTGATGGCGATGCACTCGATCGAAGTCACGGGCGTTGGCTAGTATAGCTTCTCGGAGTAATGGATGCAGCGTGGGACAGTTTGGGCTCTGATCTGATGGCAGACTCGAGTACCTTGGGGGTTGAGTAGCTACCGTCTGCGTTGGCAGTGATTGAATCCCGATGGCGGGGCGTAGAGATGAATTAATCCGCCCGGGGGCCAGTGTCTGATCGAGTCGCGGTGGTGGACCGTTCACGCGGATGGTAGTCTTCGATATAGGGGACGGGTAGTGGTTCCCCAGTTGACCGATTTGAGAGAGGAGATTCTCAGGGAGTTTCACTGCTCTCGATTTGCCGTACATCCAGGTGGCGCAGTGTACGAATCTTCATAGCGATTACTATTGGAGTGGGATGAAGAGACACGTAGGGACTTTTGTTGACGATGTCTCACATGTCGACGAGGTTAAGGCTGAGCACGAGAAGCCGGCGAGGGCTGCGCCGGCCATTGGGGTGGGCGAGGTGGAAGTGGAGCACGTCACGATGGACTTTGTGACCCACTTGCCCGCGGACAGCGGCAAAGCATGGCGGTATGGGTGATAGTGGACCGGCTCTGAAGTCGGCGCTAGCGGGTGCGGATGACCTTCGCCTTGGAGAGATTGCGCCGGTTATGCATTCGAGAGATAGTCGGAAGCTGCATAGATGCCGGTATCCATAGTGTCGGATAGGGACCGAGGTTTACGGCACACTTTTGGAAGAGTTTCCAAGGCTATGGAGCCTGCTTGGTGACTATGAGTCCTGACGTTCCACCCTCGAACCCAGTTAAATCCGATCTGAGAGGGACTATACATGTATTAGAGAGGACATGCTTCACGAGCATGCGTCTGGATCATAAGAGCAGTTGGGATGAGCATTTGCCCTTAGTGGAATTAGCCTCGATACTTGATTCGAGCATACAGTGGCACCGTGTATGAGGCATTGTTTGGGAGGCATGTAGATCACTTAGTTATGTTGGGCCAGAAGTGGGAGAGGCTCCATCGTGGTCGATGCGATTAGAGACACCTCAGGAAGGTGAGGCTTGATCTGACGGCGTCTTCTCTGACTCAGGCGGCCGAGAAGAGCTATCTTGATGTGCGGCGTCGACCCTTAGAGTTCGGTTGAGGATCCGATCTTCTTGAATGTGATGCCTAGAAGGAGTGGTCGGATTCGACAGCGAGGAAGCTATCGTAGGAGTTTATTGGACCTTCGAAATCTTTCGAGAGGGTAGGCACCGTTGCGTACCGGTTAGCGTTACGCCCGACATGTCGGTGTCCACACGAAGGTGTTTCACGTCTCCATGCTCAGAAATATATACTCAGATCAGCTCATGTGGTGGATTGGGGACAGAGTGAGGTTGACACGGATGGGACCTTCGAGGAGGGACCAGTGTGCATTATTGATAGCCGTGATCAGGTTTTGCAACGCAAGACCGTGAGGCTAGTGAGGGTACTATGGAGGCACTATGGAGTGGAGGAGTCCACATGGGAGCGCGAGGACACGATGCGAGACCTATCACTTCTTGTTAAGGGATGAAGTGCGTGGTTGAGTGGTTGGAATTTAATGTTGTTTACATGCATGATAGAATGCACGTTGCATATGCATGTGAGTGATGAATTATCCTGAATTTCGGGAAGAAATTCCTTTTAGGGAGGAGAATGTAGGGCAGAAATTCCAATATGCGGAAAAGGGGCAAATCGTAATTTTAGTTCACATTGTAATTCCCGGTTAGAAAATCGAAATTTATTACTCTAGATCTCTCGGGATGGCATGAAAGCAGTTTCACCGTTCGAATCGTCTCGAAAAATCTAGTTAACGTAAATTTTGTAATATTAGAGACGATTCGGAGTTGACACGTTTTTGAGGGCATCGCGTTTCGGGTGCCGTAAAACGATTTTCGACGTGACGAAAGTCACATATAACAAGTACTCATGTACCATAAGTGGTATGAGTAGATAAATGATGAAAATGGACGATCGAGATAGAGCCGAATTTCAAAACTAGGAAATGAAGGACACAATTGTCATTTTGAGAATTTATTAAATGAGAATAAGACAAACACTAAATAGTGTTTGTCTTCTTCAAAAGGCAAAAAGGGAAAAAACATGAAAGAAAACCAGAGAGTCACAGTGAGATGCGTTTTGAGAGGATTTTAGAGAGAGAGAACCTGCTCTCAAAAATCTGGCGATCCAGGCCGTCGTCTTCGGAGACAGAGGAGAAGCGCTCTATGCGGGGAGAGGAGCCGCGTGGGTACAGTTTAGGAGTTTTCTCAAACTCGAGAGGTAGGGGTTTCTCCTTGCCCAGGTTTTTGCAGCTTTATTTAAGTGTTTTACAATGCTTCGGTTTGCTTGAGGCCTTGAACGACCGTTTGATTGGTCCCAAAGCTTGGGACCGAATTGATTTGATTTCATTTATTAGACAACGTGAAGCGACCAATGCTTAGTGAGGGTTGTTTGGGTCTTTAATAGCATAAATTATGCTTTAAATCATGGATTGATTTGGATGAGGCCGGAAATGGCCGTGAAATGCGAGGTTCACAAAGTGAACGGAGTGAATTGTTGAGAGTTGGGCAGTAAGCCTAGGGTTTTTCTTGTTCCTAGGAATATTGACCATAGTCTATTTTTGTGTGAAAATGTGTGTGATCAGTGATTGAGTTGTTATGATGTTTGATCATTAGCAGTGAGCTAATTTTGAGGTATGAGTTGTATAATTACATAACATGATTGTGTGATTTTAATTATGCTAGTATATTCATGTTTATATATTTGCATGTGATTGGTAAGCTATTTGGAATTGGCATACATACATTTCATATGCTTGGAACATCACAGGGTATAGGAGTTAGTGCGTGAGATGAGTCTAGAAAATGTTCGGAGGGTGGTCTAAAATGTTAATTATCGGTGAGTCAAGCGAAAATAATATATCAATCGTCGGACGGCCCAGGTGATATTCATCGAGAGGGTAGTCCACAAACAAATAATATCAATCGTCGGAGCGACCCAATTGATATATACTCATCGGAGGGTTGTCCACAAACTAGCAAAACAATAATTCTCATCTGAGGCTTAGGCGAGTGTGAAGGAAGTCGATGAGGACTCGGGATCACGAGTTGGTCATGTAGACATTCAAGTAGGATCATGCGTTCTAACTTTGAATGTATCATTTATTTTGGATCATTGCCTTTGCGCTTAGGTGGAGAGTAGCCTTAGGGCGATTCCGCTCTTGAGCGTGCTTCATACTGTCGAGGATGTTATTTTTGCAGTGCGGGGAGCATCACGAGGGCTGACTCAAATCCTAGGGATGGAGGATTGGAAGAAAGCCGGGTTGTCTGATAACATGCATGTATTAGAACTTTAAGTTTAATGTATGTATTGTATAAGAGTAAAATATTTGAACTCTTAGAACTATTGGATATAGTTGGATTCATAGTTGGTATGTTTTATGGATATTGTAGTATGGGCCCAAGAGGCCGTTTTTATCCATATTTGTATCATTGTGATTATCTTGGTTTTACGCTTGGGACGGGTTTCATGCGGAGTGTTGTTATGTTTGGGTAGGCTCCGTACAAATGAGACTCTGCGATTTTACGTGAATGTGGGTAGGTTGCAGGCATCTGAGTATTCCATGGTGGAAACCGGGTAGTCAGCGGACCCGGGAATGGTGTCATTCGAACTCGCTCGAATCTTCTACGAAAATTCTTGATTTCGGTGTCCACACGTTGCCCTCGACGAGTACTCCGACTTTAAGTCTTGGCGACCAGGAAGCCAGGAACCGCCGGTGCCGTCGTCATAGAGAAAGTGAGCTTCTCCTCGCTCTTTTCTTCTCCAAACACGAAATCTTTGACTAAATTGCATGTTATGGGTACTTACGAGTAGCTGTCGGTAGATGAACAGTAAATCTTGGCTCGCGAATTCGACCACCGATCTCAGGTAGATCGTAGATTAGGAGAAACATCTCCTTTCTCTCTCTAACTCCAAGCCCTTTGCTTGGGTTCGGCCCAATGAGGCTTTCTTCCTTTTTTCTTAAATTAAGTTAAGTGTGTGGCCCTCATGGCGCCACGTGTCACGTGATCCTCGCTCGGATATGTTTCTACCCCGAAACAATTTATTTTCGGTTCCGATTCAAGTCCATTTATTTTAAATGAACTTAACTTGAGTTGTTTCCTAACTTCTAAGATTCTTGTAAAAATCTTGTCACTGGGGAGTCGGCTAGAGCGCAATTGCATCGAAAATCGTAGAAAAATCCGTCTCGGAATTTGCGAAGAATTTTGCAGTGTAGATTTCATAAGACGAATCTAGCGACACCGATCGTTTAAATGTCCGAGATGCAAGAAATTTTAGGTTTACTTAAGCCGTTATGCCAATTTATTATTATTATTATTATCATTTGATCATTTTGAAAATTTCTAATTTTCCTGGGTTTTACAAATACGGAGATGGAAATGGAGGATGGTTTGAGTGCATTTTTTTTTGTCAAAATCTCCAAATATGGAGATTGAGCCAAAATGGATAATGGTTGGAGATGCTCTTATATAACCTAATCATCTGAGAAAAATATTTTAAAATTTTACTAGTTAAATGACTAAAAAAATTTTATGGCGACCCGAACCCTGACTCGACTTGAAATGTTTTCGAAGCTCGACTTGAAATGAATTTTTTGTGGAGATCTATAATGAAAATGGATGATGAGGACCAATAGACCCGAGACTAGAGGCCCAACACCGATCTCATGGGAGGCACAGGCACAGAGGCCCACACGAAAAGACTTATGTGGGAAAGATATATATATATATATATATATATATATATATATATATATATATATATATATATATATATATATATATATATATATATATATATAATTTATTGATTGGAATTATGTACTTGAAAGTCAATCAATATAAATACTCTTCTTTATCTGTGGGCATGATTTAGATTCATCCGTCACACAAGTGTTCTGTGATTTTCTTATTTATTTTCTTTCTATTTTATATTTAACTTTGTGACACTACTAAAAGCTGTTGGTATTATTAAGGTCAAGACTCTTACAGATATTTTTCTCTGAAGTATGAAACCTATGAAGTAAATTAAATTTTCCACACTGATAATATCGAATATAGACCATGTGGATGTCCTCGTTGTGATACTTGAACTAGCTAGAAACTTCTGTCTCATCCTTGTGATATGTTTTTCTTTAAATTGTTCAATCCTTATCACTCTTGTCATATCTATGCATGTAGCGAATAAGGTTCCTTTTGTAGCGGTCCATACAAAATGAGAAATATCACGTTTACCTATTCAATACAAATATTCTTATAAAGTGTCGAAGACTCATACATGAGGACAATGTACGTGCATGTGTAGGATCCTAATATCTCTTTATTTTTTACGATAAGCTTATTACTTGAATTTGTTTGTTGCATTAATTGAATTTAATTAATGTTCCCTCATGCTTTCACCGTTCATCTAACAAAACTTTGTTTGAATCAAAACATAAATTTGAGATATCCTCATCAGTAACATAATAAAAATAGGGATGTTAATCTTCTTATGCTAATAGTACTCTATTACTATCTATGTGTCAAGTTCAATCTTTTAATAAAAGTGCACCACAACACAAATTTGGGCTCTGGCAAATGATTGAAGTGAGCTATTGATAAGTCAAAGAAGCAATTAAGCCACATCTCTATTTTCTCTCTTATTAATAGTGAGATATATAGAGTTTAGGGTTAAAATGACCTTTTTTTTTTTTTTAATAAATATTGGTTTTAGCCTACTTGATATCACCTAAATTTTGATATTCTTTTAATCCCAAGTTAGAAGTCGTAGTTGTCATTATAGTTTAGTATAAAAATAGAAACTAATGACTGGATAAACTACGGTTTTTAAGAACCGTGTATATATATTTGTAGAAAATGTAAAAATAGTGACTAAACTAGAATATAAGGTTATAGGGCATATATTATTGTCTAAGAAACGATAACTCAATTGATTCATTGTTCTAACATTTTCAACAAGGAAGGGTTCTATTCTTGTTGTCTACAAAAGCAATTTTTGGAACTTTCAAGAGGGCATATGCCCCATGGCACTAGCTGGCTCCCAATGGTTAAAAGCAATTTTTTTCTTTTGAAAACCAGGCTATATATTTTGACCCAAACCTCATAAATATATGTGAGAATAATTACACAGAAAGAAGACCACCAGTAATAGCGAATCATTTGTAGGGACAAAATTATTCTCCAAACTATCTTCTACTCCATTGGGACCTACTACCGCCACGTGGAATCCACTAATTCCTCATTTTGGGCAAATCACTAATGTCTAAACTGTCTCCCTCCTTCCCCACATCCCACCTTGACATAGCCACCCCCTAGCCCTAGCCCGCACCTGAGCCACCTCCAAGCCATCATTTTTAATTATATTTTTTTAACTTTTAATCTTTTTTATTAGAATATAATTTTAGTATTGTGTAATTAATATTTATTATTTATAATAATTAATCTTGATGTTGCCTTTTTCAATCGGAACTGGGCTAGAGCGTGTGGGCTTCGTTGAAGAATTTTGGACCAAGGCTCTTGAGTGGTGAGCAATGGGATCTTTGGATCGCCGGCTGAAGTAGGATCATTCACAGTCTTTGGTTGCGACAGTTAGAAGGTATCACTCTTAGCAAGAATGGGGGGTCGGCGAGGGGGCAGCGGGTGGCCCGGTGATGCTAAGTCAGTTTCTTTACGAAGAGCACTTAGGCCTTAGTATTGACGTATGCTTTTGAATACCGCTCGCCGATGGGGTGGCCTTGTATTTATAGTAGATGTTGACCCGATTGGATGGTGATTAGGATTTGTTCCGTGGATGGGGTATTTCTTGTTATTATGTCGATGTCGGATTTGGTAATGGATATAGAAAGAAGCCGATTTGTTTGGGATAATCTTCCTTCCTTGTTGGGGATCAGATTTGATCTTGATCTATTATTGTCTTTTCTTTCCTTATTGGTGAGATTTGGTACGGACTTGCGAATAATATATTATTAGGGACCCATTATTTATTTTTGTGGGAGACTTCCTGGTGGTCTTTGGAGCGTCGGGTTGTGCCCTTATTCTAGGCTGGCACCAAAGGCTTGAATGTTGGCGCAGAAAGGCCTAAATGCTCCAATGGGCATGTCTCTCCCTTGGGGTTAATGGACGGGCCTCGTGTTTCGTTGGGAGTGGCCTGCTCTTGGGCTGGCAGGTGGGCTGTGGGCCTTATTTTGAACCACTATCGGTTGCCCCAGGCCCTTGTGCACGGTGTGCGTGGGCAAAGAACATGCGTCTCGCTTCGGGTGCCTTCCCGTGTATGCTCGGAAATTTAGTTAGTTAGGGCTTGGTAGTCATTTGTCTTGTGATAATGATGACTCGCCCGATTTAAGCCTTCATTTCTCTTATTCCTTTCCGGTTCCTTTTGTTTCTTTCGCGGACATCCTCTGTCTTGTGTGCAACTGCTCTGGGACCTTTTCTTTGCCTATAGCGAGTTCGGACTTCCTTCTCTGTTAGTCTTCTGTCTTAGCCTTTTTGTGCAGAGTCTTTCTCTGTTGTCTTTCTTGGGATAATCTTTTATGTCATATTTCTGGGTCCACTACGCCTTTGTTTTCTTGATTTCTTTCCGGGTTATAAGACGAGTTGTTTGGGTTGGCTGAATTTTGTTTTCATTATCCACTTTCATCATGGGTCCGAGTCGTTCTTCTTCTCTGCGTATCGATGGTGATTCTTCGGCTAATGGCGGTTTAGACGGCTGGTGGTGTCTCAGAAGCCCAGTTGGTCGGAAGTTAATTTTCGAGTGCCCAAGTGCCTCCCCTCTTCCCCTTAGACGAGACGAGGAAAAGTGAGCTGATTAAATACCTGCAGAGTCGAGATATGCGAGATCTACCGTTCGGCATGCTTTTAAGCGTGGGACCCTAGCAGTCGGTCGCTTCGTATGAGGCCCATATTTTCGGGCGTTATCAGCCTCCTTTGGCGTTCGAGTGTGGTCCCAGACGTTTTGACCCTCTATGTGGTCTCATGCCTAAGATGGTGTGTTTCTTGAAGTGGCCTTGATAACGGTCTTGCTTCCCTTCCATCCACCATGAGGTTTTGCAACATTTCAATGTGTGTCTTGCTCGAAAGCTAAAGCCCGATGGTTGGGAGTATTTTGGTTATCTGTTGGTTTTCTTTAGGGACGGGGGCTGGGTGTCCCTGACAGCTAACCTTTACCTTTTGGCAGAAGGAGACATCAGGGCTTTCTTTATATTTTCTGGCGTTCAGGCGCTCCTCTAGTGATTTTCGATCTTCCCTCACTCCCGTAGGGTGTGGAAGGAGACTCGGCTACTTCTTCGTTAGCGAAGCCGTAGTGGGAGTATGATCCTCGAGGCGACACTGCGGGCGTTCGGTGGCGGACTACCCCAAGAACCTTCCGTGAGTGTTACGTTACATTTTTAGATTATAATTTGTGTGTGGTCGCGGGGCATCTCGGTCTGCTCTTGTCACATAAGCTACCAGTGCTTTCGAATTGATGCTGGCGTTGAAGATAGCATAGTTTTGGCGTTGGTGAGTGTCACTACACCTGCACCTCGATCGGACAGCGGAGTTGATCAATCCGGATCATTCCGACCCATCGAGTTCGAAGTCCACTCGCTCTGCTTTGCGAGGCCTTCCTCCTTCCACCATAAAAGTTCCTCCTAGTTGGGCCCCTCTATTTCTTAAACCAGCTAGGGAATTGTTGGCCCTAGTTGGGGTGTAGTGTCTCGGAAGCCGGTAGGAAATGAAAAACCTCGTACTCTGTTGAGAAAGATAGGCCGGCTTCGGTCAAAGTTCCGAAGTTGGGGGCATCGTCATCTTCTCCGTCCTCTCATATCCATAAATCAGGACGGGTTATGGCTCCTGCTCTAGTTTTGAGCTCGCGGTCCGTGGAGTGCAACTGCGGGGAAATGGCAGAGGTCTCGGGTCAAACCGTTGAAGCGACCGTTGAAGATCATGCATGCAGTGCGGAACCGCCAGCGAAGAAGGTTAAGTCGCCTTCTCGAAGGGAGGAAGAGCGAGGAGAAAGATCCAGACGAGTTGGCGGAGGAGGCGGGGACTCTTTTTCTTGCGTGCGACTCGCGGCTGATCTACCGTCTATTCTTAAGAGTTACGATCTTAAAGGTCGGTTGTCTTTGCCGTTGATGAGGCTTTGGCCCTATCTCTCCAGGGGGTCGCCTCCGTAAGTTCCCGTACCTTGTCATATTTGACTCCATTTTGAGATGAGTTTCGAGGCTTGCGTAGATGTTGATTACATCTTTGGTTGTCTGATGGCTACTCATTTGAAAGGTTTGGCCAGAAGGCCAAAATAAAGAAAGGTCAAGCTAAGCGGCAGGGACTATAAAGGCCCGAGGGTGGCTTCCTCACATGCGACGGTGAGTGCAGGTCGGGTGCAACGTATGACCGAGGAAGCACGTGAAGCTCAAGAGTCGGATCTGAAACATACCGCCGACGTGCGGGCGAGGTGGGGAAAGAAGGCCCGGAATAGTTGAGAGCGACCGAAGGCGAGCCTCGGGAGGTTCGGGATGATTTGAGGGCTGGAACAACTTGATGGAGGCTAGGGATGGGCTGCAGTCTGCCCAGTATGAGACCGGATGGTTGGGGCCAGGCTTCTCACGTCCCAGGCGGCTTTGGGAGTGCAGGAAGAGGCTGCGTGCGATCAAAGGCGATCTTCGGTGATAAGGCGGCGCTGTTGGGCGGGCTCGTCGCGAGGTTAGCAGAAGGCTTGATCCTTCCGGTTGGAGCGCTGAATGAGGAGTGTCGCGGGTTGCGTGGGATCTTCATCGACCAAATAACTTTAGTGGCTCGACGGGCAGGTATTGGAAGGCGAGGCTAGAACTCTAATCAAATATGGGTTCACGGGTGGCTCCTTTTGGGAAGAGAGTACATTCGCGCTGTTAGGCTGGACTTTAACTGACCTACCCGGTGTGAGGAGGATGAGGGTTATTCTGCGATTATCTGGGGCCAGGGCACCCACGTAGGCCAGCGCTATTTCCTTGATCTTCTCCTTCGATGCCTAATCTCCTATGCCGCGTCTTCTCTACACTTGATGTGACACATACTTTTTTTTTTTTTTTTTGTTGGGCTTGAATTTAAAACATATGTAGCCTTGACCTTGATGAATACTCATTTTTGCACCTCATTTACATCGCCTACAGCATTGTCTTTTGACGTTCTTCTTAATTTAGATCAAACCTTGTATGGTCTGAATTGGGCGCTGAGTTGAATGTTAATTTCTTGAGGTACGCATCGATTACTTGAGTTGAAATGACTCCTGTTTGCATGGCACGTATTAGAATCGTAGAGCTTCGTCAATGCGGCTCTTGTGTCAGGTCGACTATTTACTTTGAGTTGAAATGACTCCTAGAGTGCATGACTGTGTGGGAATCGTAGGAGCTCGTCAATGAAGTAGCTCCGTCGACCCGTTGCCTAAGTTGAAATGACTCCTAAGGCATGGCACATGCGGGGAATGGTTGGGCTCGTTAGTGTGAATTTTGTTGGGCTCAGGTCGGTGATTTGCTTGAGTGGGCCAGTTCCTCGGGTTGCGTGACTGTCTTGAGAATGGTTGAGCTCGTCAATGCGAGCTGTTGGGCTCCGTCGGCTGATTTGCTGAGTGGTGATTCCTCGGGTTGAGTGACTGTCTGAATGTTGAGCTGTGAGTGTGAGTTGTTGGAGCTCAGGTGGTGATTTACTGAGTCGAAATTTGATTCCTCGGGTTGCTTGACGTGCGGGAATGGTTGAGCTCGTCGATTGTGGTTTGTTGGGCTCGTCGATTGATTTGAGTCGGCGATTCCTCGGGATTTGTGTGACACCCCGTGCAAATGGTTGAGCTGTCGGTGTGGCTGTTGGAGGAGAAGCTCCGTCCGGTGATTTGCACGAGTCGGCCCGATTCTCGGTTCAACGTGACTGTGCGAGTAGACGGGGAACTCGTCAAAGTGGCTGCTGACTCGGGTGGCGAAGTGGCGATGTGGCTGGTGATCGGAGCTCCTCGGGTGGCGTGACACGTGCGGAGTGGGCGAGACTCGTCAAAGTGAGTCTTTGGGCTCCGGGCGTGGCGAGGAGGTGGCGATGTAGCTGGTGATCGACTCCTCAGGTAGGGTGACTGTGCGAGTAGACGAACTGGGTCAAAGAGTGAAAGAATTTCCTTGGGCTCAGGAATGTAGTAGTAGGGTGGCGATGTAACTGGCGATCGATCTCGGGTAGCGTGACCTATCGCAGTAGAACTCGTCCAAAGTGGCTGCTTCGGGCTCCGGCGTTAGTGGTGGCGATGCGGCTGAGGCGTCGACTCCTGGTGCGTGACTGTGCAGTAGGCGAACTCGTCGAAGTGGCTGGCACGGAGGCTCTAAACGTGGCCGGTGGCGATGTAGCTGAGGCGATCATTTATCGGTGGCGTGACTTTGTCTTGAGTAGGCGAACACGTCAAAGTGATCTGGCATTTGCGCGTGCGATACATTCGACTCCGATTTTCTTGGAAAGGTGCGAAACAGCTTTTAATCTTGATTGATGGAGAATTTGAAGCGTTTGCGAATTCAGAGATGCTTTGGCCTTCTTAAATGGCGGCTTCATTCTTTATGGAGTTTATACTTTGAATATTCTTCTTCTTACGTGCGTAACCAAAGCACAGGCGAGATGGGCGTCGAGTGCGGTTGTCTTTGCGGGGATCACACGAAGATTAAGTTGGATACGTTGGACTTATGCTTGTGGGAGTTGTGTTTTCCCTAGTTTCCCTTTATGGGAGTCATGTTATTCCACTGGCTAGTGCTGGGGAATGCGCCCCGAGAGAAGGCGGTGCATTTCTTAACGTCGCCTTCTCCATTTTAATTCTTCCTTCTTCTTTTCTCTTTCTCCTTCTCCTTCTTTTTCATGCTTTTCTTCCACATCTCTGTTTCCCATTTTTTGTTTCTTACGCATAAACTCCTTCCATCCCTTTTTGCTTGTTTTCCTCTTTTCCCACATCTGTTCTCCCACTTTACTTTCGCTCCTTCCATACTTTCTTAACTTCTTACTCCTCTTTTCCATCTTCTGGCCTTTTTTTTTTTTTCTTCTGAAGTTTTTTTTTTTTTTTTTTTTTTTGAGAAACGGCTTGTGCTTGAGTGCTTCCAAGATGTGTCGATTACCTCTTACGATTGTAGCTAAATGTAACTTTGATTGGGAATAAAGAGAGAATTTCCCTTTTATGTCTATGAGCTTTCTCATTCTATTGCATGTAATTTTTCTGAGCATTATATGTCTGAGTTGTTTGTGACGTCTTATGAGAATAACCCGATGAAATGGTGAGTCTTTAAGCGAAAATTGATAAATCTCCATTTAGATTACAAACCAGGTCTCTTGATAAAACATTTGAATGCTCGCATTCCAGGCATCTTTACGTAAGTTTTCCCCTCCTGCATTTGGGCTAAGTAATTGCACAGTCGACGACTCAAGATATGATGTGAGGGCTGATTGAGGGCTGATTTTCCATGGTGCAGATTCTTCCTTCTTGCGTGGCTTTTAAGACAAATCACACGGCGTATAGTTCTGAGTTTGACTTTTTGAAGTTTAACTTAGTACCTTCTTTGTCTTCTTTTTAGTATTCTTACGTGCGTTTTAGAACTTGCTCAGTTTTTCATCTAAGAAGTCCAAATTTAGACGGAGAGCCTCGTCATTGTGCTCGCTCGCTGAATTTGATCCTTAGGAGTTTTGGTAGATCTCGATGAGGGGCTGCAGCTTAAATTGCCAAAGGCTAGAGTGACAGGGGTTTCTCGGGTGGCTGACCACGTGTTGTCTGTAAGCTATAGCACCTCGGGAGGAATTATTCTGCCCACTTTCCTTTGAGATCTTCCAATTTGGTCTTCAAAGCGGCCTTAAGGGTTCTGATGGTGACCTCGGCCTCACCGTTAGACTGCGGATGTGCTGGGGAAGAGTAGTAATTCTTAATTCCGAGCTCGGCACAAAAATCTCTGAATTTGGCGTTGTCGAATTGTTTTTGGATTGTCGCAGGCTCTTGGGATACCAAACTTGCATATGATAGCTCGCCACACAAAATTGCGTATCTTTTGTTATGTGATTGTGGCTAGAGGCTCGGCCTCCGCCCATTTGGTGAAGTAATCTACTGCGACGATGATGAACTTACATTGGCCCTTCCCAAGGGGCAGAGGTCCCAGTATGTCCAAACCCCACTGTTGGAAGGGCCAGGGGCTTGTGATTGACGTCAAGGGTTCTGATGGGAGGTGTGAGATGTGGCGTGCTCTGGCGGATCTTGCATTTCTTGACTAGATCGGTTGCATCTTTGAGTATTGTAGGCCAGTAGTATCCTTGTCTCAAGACCTTTCTGCTGCCAAGGCTCGAGCTCCGATGTGATTTCCGCATATACCCTCGTGAACTTCCCTTAGCACGTATTCAATGTTTTCAACTTGAGGATTGGTGTGAAGAAACGCAAGCATACGAGCTTCCTTATGATTAGTGAACTGGCTGAGACCTCGTCCCTTATTTAGCTTGCTTCCTTCGAGATTCGTCGGTAGCGTCAAGTCTATTATATAGTCCCCCAAATGGGGTCCATCAGTGGCTCGGACCGGGCACAGGCGACCTCCACATCGCGGAGATCAATAGGGGCTCTGGGTTCGACGAGGGTGTCGAGCGGCTAAGGTCTTCACTACAAAGGCGTAAGCTAGTTTTGCGGCGTCATTTCGGGAGTTCTCCGCTGGGGACATGTCGACTTTGAACACATGCGAATTTTTTAATAAATCGTACCTTTTGGAGATATAGGATCATCTTCTTCCACTTTTAACCATTAGTGTCTTCTATTTGTCTTACTACCGGCTAAGTCGTGCAGGACCTCTAGGCGGTCAACTTCCGTTGAATGGCGAGGTTGGGGCTGCTATGACGACCTCATATTGACCTCGTTGTTAGAGGCTTGGAATCCCCCCGAATACGAGTGCGTACTCTATCTACATTCATACGGGAGAGACAGATTAGACTGCTCCACTTCCTTGTGCGTTGACTCCATCCCACAAAGAGTTTCCAAATGGGAGGTCATTCGATTTGTAGCGGTCCCGAGCATGTTCCGCGGTGAACTCCATGATGAAGTGGCTAAGACACCGCCCTTTGTCGCGGTTTTGGTTTGTATCGATCTTGAACTCACTCGGCTCTATGGCTCACTTCATCGACCTTCCGGAGACTTAGTTTATGTAACGCTTCATGGTATTCCACGAGGCGGCGCCAAGCTGATGATGTCTTTTCAACCGGGCTGGGCTGGAGCGTGGGCTTCGTTGTGGGACCAAGGCTCTTGGTGGGTAGAAATGGGATCTTTGGATCGCGGTGAAGTAGGATACATTTCTGATCTTTGGTTGCGACGGATTAGAAGGTATCACTCTTAAAAGCAAGAATGAAGGGTCGGCGAGGCCGTAGAGTGGCGCTCCGATGCCTAAGTCAGTTTCTTTTGAGAAAGCCAGGAGACTCATGGCGCAGTGATGACGTATGCTTTTGCGTACTTATGCATCTTCACCAATGGGGTGGCCTTGTATTTATAAAGAGATGCTCAACCGCTTATTATGATTAGGATTGGTTCTCATCGTGGACGTGGGGTATTTCTTGTTATTATCGATATTAGATTTGGTAATGGATTTAGAAAGAACAGTTTGTCTGGGATAATCTTCCTTCCTTACTGGGATCCGATTCGATGCTGATCTATTATTGTCTCTTCTTTCCTTATTGGTGAGATTCTACTGACTCATGAATAATATATTATTGGTAATTATTCTATTTTCCTCAGACCAGGAGACTTCCCATAATTGGTCTTTGGGCCAATCGAGTTGGGCCCTTATTCTGGGCTGGCACCAAAGGCTTGAATGTTGGCGCAGAAAGGCCTAAATGCTCCAATGGGCAATGCCTTCTTTGGCTCAAATGATCTGGCCTCAATGTTTCGTCACGACCTCTTCTGGGCCATTCACACCCTGCGCCAGCTCGCTGTTCTTTATTTTCTTTTCTAAACTCTATCAAATCTTATATTAAATAAATAATAATATTTTGTAAATTTTTTTAAATAGCTCTATCCATATTTTTTTATCAAAATTTATATTTAACTAAAAATTTTATATTCATATCATTTTTATATTTATAATTCACCTATTTTTATATTTTTGAAATTTTTATAGAATATTAAAACATAAATTTTAAAAGATACTATTCATACTAGTTAAAAATTACCTAAAAATAACTACATCAATATTTAAACTTATAATTATAAATGTTATCATCTTGTTAAAACAAAGCTTTATTAGTTTTTAAATAAAATATCAGAAAACTATTAATATAATTTTATTTCATTCAAGAAATAGGAATAATAATTTTTTAAATTATTTAATTTGAAAATATTTTAAAAGAGGTGGGAATTATAAATTATAAATATTTATATTATTATTTTTTGAAATGATTTATAATATTATTTTTAAAAGAACATAGGTGAGAGTTTTTTTTAAAGGAAAAATGATATTATTGATTCAAACTTGCAATAAATTGATAAGATCCAAAATACAAATAGCTAAAGATCATATATGATGAAACAATATCCACATTAATAGCATAATAAATCGGAATAAACCCTACAAATTCGATAAAATAGTAAATATAATATCTGCAACTTCATTTCTTCAACATACTGACAACCACATAATTGACATCTTCGACCGATCAACATGTTCCTGCTGTCTGAATCGCCTCATACGGATAAACGTGAACAAAATGACAAACATCACCACGTCGTAACAAAGCCGACGACAAACCAAACATCGATAAAACGACGACAACATAAAAAACAAAATAAACCCTGAATCTTCGTAGAAGAACTACTTTATTAAGCAATAAAATGAAAGAAAATATTCATACAAGTGATTTCAGGCCAAGAATTATAAAAAAATCATCCCTCCTTGCTTGAGGAAAATAGGCTACAAGGTAAAAAGATGAGAGAAAAAGAGAGAAGTGTCGTCAGGTGGATAAATAAGAACTTTCATGCCTAGCTAAGTTGGTTTAAAAAGACTAGACACCCGATTCATTATTATATATTATGGTACTTTTAGATATTAACATTGTTACAATACCGAATCACCTTTAAAATAAAACATCAAGCATATGGATAAATTAGAAACCTCGAGAAAATCCTAATTTTCAAAATAGTAAATGGTAATTTACCAAAATCAGAATTTTCTAGATCTCTGATGACAAAATAAACTTCACCGTTGGAATCGCTCACAAAATCTAGCTAACACAAGCCGGTTCTTACACCCGAGACAATCGAAATTTCACACTTTTCGAGGCAACAGGGGTGGTAGCGCGGGACACTGGCATATTTGAGTGACTCCACAAGAAGCCAATGCGGTCGTACGTAATTAGTCAAATAAGGAGAGCCAAGTGGGGCCCACGTGGACATGTGGCATATCCTAATTGGATGGAAATCCAAAATAGGTGGATAAGAGGATAAGGTGTAATCCTATCAACTAATAGAAGAGTGACATGTGGCATGAGAGGACAAGTCCTCTTAACCCAAGCTCTCCCAACCGGTTTTGGGAGAAGGAAAATAGAGAGAGAAAGGAAGGGATTTTTAGAGAAAGAGTGTCCAACTTCTCTCTAAATTTCCCGGCGATCGGACCGTTAGTTTCCGGTGAGCCAAGAGACAACGTTGGTCTACGCTGCAAGGGCTACCCGTGGACACCGGTTTTGTGGAGTTTCGACAACTCCGGGAGGTATGGGTTTTCTCCTACTTTATTTAATCATTGTTTAAGAGTCTTGTTAATGATTTGGATTGTATGAGGCCGTGAGTGGCCGTTTGATTAGTCCCAAAATCTGACCGCATGCCGAAATTCGACCTGCTTTTGACAGTCCCACTGATCTCGCTAAAATGGTCCTCTGGGTGCTTTGGCGTGTTAAATTGTGGTCTTGTGTTGTGAGGCTTCCAAACGACATGGATTTCGGGTTCCAGCAGCTGGGAACCGAGGTTGATGAGGAGCCGTCCATGCACTATTTTGGGGACTCGTTAAAATAGTCCTCGATTCGTTTGTTGGACCGAAATGTCCATGTGAATTTGCTTGAATCGATGACATGGATTACGTGGAAAATGATATGTCGATGCATACAAATTGATGTGTTAACATGAGTGGTTGAATTATATGAAATATAATTTGTAGGTGAGCCATTAGAAATTAAATTGTTAATTAACCAATGAGCTCATTTGATGTTATTGCTATGAATAAATAACATGTGGTTAGTATGTGAGTTTTGTTAATATATGCATGATTGATATATTGGTACGTGTTGTATGAAAATGGCATAATGTATTTCATATGCAGACCGGCAACCTAGAAACAATAGGTGTGAGGCATGACACGTAAAGAAAATGAAAAGGGTTGTGAAAGGAATTTCAAAGGAAGATTCTCCAAGCACTAGTTTCGGGAGAGTTGTCCACAGCTTCACGCCGAGAGGCCTATGACTGCTTTCTTGAGAATTACCCAAAGAATTCACCTCGAGGGTTGTCCTACTAGATTTTACCGAAACTGTAGTATGTTTTCGAGAACAAACCTTTGTTTTAGAAAACAAAGTGTTTTCTCTCACACTGCTTGCATGCGTGGAAGGAGTTTGAGGGCTGAGAAGTGGAAAGGGTGAGCTGCCATTTCATCCATTTCATGTAGACATTTGAGTAAGAACATATATGTTTTGCTTAATGTTTGGTTGCCATTACATGTGCACTTAGGCGGAGTAAATCCCATGTAGGATAATCCAATTACTACAGCATTACTCACCATGTCGAGGGAAAATTATTTCGCATCGGGGCGTTCACCTAGTATGGACGATCCGAGGTCCGAGAGACGAAGAAATGGTCATATGGCCTTATTATGTATTTTGTAAAATTTGGGGTAAAGACCCAGTTTTGGATGCTACAATTTGTAATTAAACAAATTGTAAATTAACTCCATTTGCATAAAATATACATTTTTATATGAAATGTATGGGCCTAACGTGACTATTTTACTATGTATGGGCCCTATGATATGAGACATGTGCTTCTCAAAGTTGACGGTGGTCAACGGACACCCTGGATTTGGGGCGCCACAAAAATAACATTATCATTTACTATGCGATAATAATGAATCTATTTCATACACGTATTTCCTCGCTTATACTAGAATGTTATTCCGATGTCGGATAAATGTAATGCAGATAGTAAGCAACTTCTCGGGTTGATATTTACACTAGCCTGGTGCTATAAGTTGGCACTGTACAAACCCGTATCTCACATTCTACAATGGAGGCAAAGCCATGCCTTGGCTTCTCGCAGTGGCTGCCAGCGGCTAAACATGTTGTTAGAATTTGAATCAGGCACAACCTATGCCACCTATTTCCATACACTCCGTGATATGCCGAGGCTACTATGTCTGGGTGCTTATAATAATGTTTATAATCTAAAGTCTAGATATATTAACCTAAGACATGATTGGCGTTAGAGAATTAATCTCTAAGGGTACCATACATTATTATTATATATTAAGTCTCGATAATTTGGCTGATCCTCTAACTAAATCATTATCAAGAGACAAAGTGTGGAGGACAACGAGGAGTATGGACTATGGAGAAACCCATAAAAGACACTAATACGTGGAACCTTAAACTTTTGATTACCCAAAGTGATCTTAAAGTTCAAATGGGTAATAACAAGTTATCATTGTCTGCTTAAAAGCACTTTGAAAATGAGTTCCATACATAAAAGGTCAGTGCTTACTATTACAACAAGAGGATGAGTTATGCTCTTAATAATTTCTTTATGTCTAAAACAATAGTGGACATTGAAGAACATCTACATATGGAATACATGCTCGCTTCAACAAGAGTTTTAAGTGGTTTTTTATTCTCGCATTCACAGATTATGGATTGATTAGCACATGGCCGTTATAAGTGCTAAGCCTGTTATAAACATCTTTAGGAATGAAATAAATATGATGTGTGTTGCATTTTCGATTCTAATAAAAGAAATAATGGTTCAATCCTAAAGGACACCACTATTTCATTAGCATCTTAACATGCTTACACTAAGTGATGGCTCAAATCGATGAGATACCTTCATTTATGCATCACATTTAATGTGAATGTATTTTCCATATATTACAAACTAGTGGGGGATTGTTGAGTAGCTCTTGTTAATATGGGAAACAAGAAGTCCCACATTGAAAAGAAAAGCCTATTTAGTGCATATAAATAATGTGACGCCCCAAATCTCGGGTCCGTCGACTACCACAACCCGCTGGAACACTGGGTGGAATGTCGGGTGACCGACATTTCGACACCCAGTCTCTTTTGCACGGGGAGCTCTACCCGATACATAACTCCGTATATAACTCCGGTCCCAACATCAATCACATGAGTAAAACGGCCTCTTGGGCCCATAAACCATCATATCACAAATATTTATATCCAACTATATCCAATAGTTTCAAGAGTTAATAAATGACTCTTATACAACATATATTAAAATTTTAGAATTCTAATACATGTATACATAATGATAACCGAAGCCACAACCCGGCTTTCTTCTCAAACTCGGCCTCTAGGACGAGCCGTCTCCTCGTACGCCTCCCGTGACCAAAAATATGTTCTCGACTGCATGAAGCATCGCCCGCAGCCGAATCACCCCAATGGGCTACTTCCACCGGCGCATATGCAATGCTCCAGCAACATACATTCAAGTTGTGACGCCCCAAACCTGGGGTCCGTTGACTCACCACAACCTTAATACAGTAAGTGGATGCCCAAGTTACCCGACGCCACTGTGAAAATCGGCGTAGTCTCCTTTGTACGGGGAGCTCTACCCAAATACAATACCTGAAGGATCCCAACCCGGATTAACCTCATGAACCCGAGGATTCCCAGACTCCAATGGATATAGAAACTTTCCTTGCACTAACAAATAAAATCCATGGAGCTAAACCTCATAATCCTTAACATATTTTTAGTAAATAATGCAGAAGCGAAGTGATAAAAATTTTTTTTTCTTTCTTTTTCAAACACTTGGATTTTTTAAAATCGCCATAGTTTCCGTTTTCTGACTTTCCCAAATTTACAAAAACCCGCGAAAACATTTAAAAAACACTTCTAATTCTTCACCTTTTTAACTTTGTCTTGCACTGCCCACAACTCAATCAACACAATATATACATATATACATTTATTCATTTCAATCATCAAAACATTCCAAACTTCTTCAATTCCATGCATTTTTTTATCAAAAGGTCGGGGCTTGAGCCGACTTAAGTCACCGCCACGCACTCGTCCACCGAGGATCAAAGCCCACGTAGTTCCTTTCAACTTTATACATACATATATACATACCAAAATATTCAACATATACGCATGCAAAATTATATATACAATGAAACCACTGCCGTTCTCCCTCAATGGCTCCCGACCTCACCGGCGACAGAGGGTACTCCCCACATAAGATTCGCCTTTCCTCGAAAATGTTTTTAAACATACAGAAAGAATTGTTTCAAAGAGCCCAAGTGGAGTGCACATTTCATTAGATACCATTTTCGTAAGATATACCAAAGTAATACATACTTATACAATTAAAAATCCCTTATGCCCAGAACTTGCTTTCTTTCAAAGTAATACATACTTATACAATTAAAAACCATTTATGCCTTAAACTTTCTTCTTCTTTCTTTCCATGGAACCTGTGGGGATAAAACACAATCGAACAGTTTCTCCGGCATTCGACGGTGAAGGACAAATACATTCCAAATCATAACCACTAATCATATAAACTCACGCTTGCATAGGGTTCCAAATGCCATAGCACCTTATCACGTGCAAGGATATTACCTAGACACCTAATTCTCTCCCCAGTTAGCAACCCATAAACTTACCCTCTAAATCCTGCCACGCTTGGCGTACCTCCTGCATTACATCAATATACAAATATACGTGGGGTTAGGTAATCCATCGTAAACATTTATCAAAAATACATTTATAAATCCATTTAAATCTTTTACTTTATCGCTTAAACTCATATATATATGCAAATATACATATGCATTCTTTACACATTTTTTTTAAACTTTCATAATGCCTTAACATATGCATACATATATAATTTAATATAAATATATATATTAATGTAAGATAAACATGTACATTAAATTTTTCATTTACATCAACACTTTTCATTTAGGCAGTATAAACATTTACATTAAACTTTTCATTTTAACATCAAAATCATTCACTTTTAAAACTCAATATGCAAAACATCATTTTTACACTCACAATTTCACCATTCAATCTTGTTGCTTCTCGTCAATTCGGCTTCCCATCCGATAGTCCTTTTCGCACCTTTTCAAGAAAGTCCTTACAACTAAACCATTAACCATGACTTCTATTTAATCCACCATACACATTCATTTTCACCCAACCACATCACATTCACTTAAATCTCATTTAACCACACTTAAAATACGCAACCAAGGAAATGACCAAATTACCCTTTCTTTACAAAATGACCTCAATGCCTCAATTCAAATCCTTTTTTTCTCTATGAATCTACTTTACTTATAAATTGGAATCATTCCAATTGACTCATCCAAATTCAAGTTATGGTATTTTCATGCCAAACTATTATTTACCGATTTACACTCCTGGACTCCGCTTTGAAATACCAATTTACAACGCCTCGACCAAATTGACACTACTTTATACTCTTTAGTTGGAAGTGCTAAGGGTTCTTCTTCAATTGGAATCACCCAAATCGAGCACCAAAACTCACGTTACGCCCAAACAACCGGGCTAATCTATATTCAAAAATTGAACTGTAGTGGTTTATACATGGCCCTACTTTGAGGAATTTTAATATAGAATCGTAATTCGACAATGCCTATTTCTGGATGTTTTGTTCTCCTTGAAGTCTAGTTTAATTAGCCACTTGAATCACTCAAATCGAATAAGAAATTAGCAAGTTATGGCTAAAATACGAAAACTGGTCGAAATAGAAAACAGAGCATTTCCTGTACCAAGACTACTCCCCCAAAAATGCCCAGAATGTGGGCTTTTTTGCATTTTTTTTCCATATTTTTCCATCCAATTCAACTCTATAGTCCATATACACTTCAAAACCATTTCATTTTCATCTTGACATCTCTTTTCTATTCAAATCCTCTTTCACTACTTATCTTCTTTCAAAACCTTTCATGAATTTCTCCCAATACCATTGTAATATGAGTTATGACCCATATACAAACCAGTTAATTAAGATTTGTTAAGGTTTGTTCTAACCTAACTCAATTTCCTTCCATTTAACCATGAATCCAACAACAAAAGGGAGTGACCATACTTATCTTTGTTCCTCGGGTTTAACCAACCTTAATTTCAAGAAATCTAAGTTTAGGGATACAATTCTGTAGCAAAAACCCTAGATTTGTAGATAAGATATCATCATACAAACCCAAAAATCCATGCCAAATCTCATAGAATCCATAATCAAGGTTAGTTTCCATACAAAAATCCAAAGTTCCATACCTTGGCTTGATCTCCCTCCTTCTCTTTCTTCTTTCTCTTCTTCTTCTTCCTCTTCCTCTTCTTCTTTTCCCTTTCACGTTTTGTTCTCCCTCTCCAAAATGAGACCAATTTTATTTTTAAATCCCATAGTTTTGCTGCGCCTGTTACTTTCCCAAAACCCATTTTGGGTTAATTTTCTAATTGTATCTTGTCCCCATTTCTCTATTTCTCATTCCAACTTTCTAATTGCCTTGAATCCCATAACTTCTTCTATTTACATTTCCTTTTAAAACATTTCATATTAACCCCCTAGTCTTTTCCCTTTATGACCACTAAGTCCTCAAGTGGTAAATCACATATTTACCCTTGGCTTTATTATAAATTCCTGGCTTCTCGCTTTATAATTTCCTAATTTCATCTCCGTGATATTACAATGTAACACTTAGTGTTTTGATACGCCCACAAGATCGTGTACTATACACCTCCTGGATCAGGCGCATAATACCGTATAAACCCGTCCCAAACAGTCCAATATATCATCACATGAGTAAAACGGCTACTGGGCCCACATAAACAAAGAGACTCATAACAATATCTCTAAACATACCAACTATGTCCACAATTTAAGAGTTAATAATTTACTTATTCAACACATATATCAAAATTAGAGAATTCTAATACATGTATAAATCACTGTGAAGCCACAACCCGCTTTCTTTCACAACCCGCCCCAGTAGACGAGCCGCCCCCCCGGCGACGCCTCTCGGCACCGGTAAAATAATATCCCCTGACAAAAAGTAGCTAATGCTCCGGCGAGTGGAACTGCTCTAAGCGGGCTACTCACCTAAGCGCAAAGGTACGTCTAAAATAAACACACATTCAAGAAATGCATGATCCCCTACTTCAATGTCTAACTCATCATCTCGCACCCGAGTCCTTCACTGACTTCTCACACCGCCAAGCCTCGTATGGCACTATTATTTGTCGTTTATGGACAACCCGGCCAGAGAGACAATCGGGTCGCCTCCGACGATGGATATTATTTGTGGACTACTCCGATGTATATCAATTGGCCGCTTCCAACGATTGATATTTT